>BQNB010001688.1:0-135188 GCA_026074375.1 Tanacetum coccineum
TTGGAGTCCCTATATTATTCGTGATGCTCTAACCATCAACGTTGGTTACCAGATCGAGGTATTTCTTTTTGCATCCCTGTTTATTATGCCAATTCCAAAATATTAATACTTTTCAAGATTGAAAGGTTACATGACCATGACATGTGGAAAATTATTGGTCTTTTTCCGAGTCATTAAAGTTTACCACCCCTTCCACTTTGAAGGTCAAAGATTTTGAGCCATTTTGAAATGATTCACCTGTTACTATGTTATCTTTAGCTGACCTCCTTTTTGGCAAAAGAACTTATATTTTATTAACAATACAGAAAATGACGCTGACCAAAGATCATCTGGAAAATGAATGATTGCAAACAATAGAAGGAACCGTGAACCAAATAGAGAGTATCAAGGCATTTGTATTAAAAATGAAAGGTCGCAAACAGATGTCGTATGAGATAGACATTGTATGTACTTATGTTAGGCGTCGTTATGGGGGTGTTTGGAGCCTGTTTTTACAAGTTAATATGTAGTTTCTTATAACATTTATATGCGGTTTGGACACATGAGTTTTTTAAGTTTTATCTACTCTTTCTACTGGATTTATAGGCGGTTTTTTTATAGCTTTTTTAAATGATGTTTTTTAGCTTTTAACTGCAGAACGTGGGTTGTTTTTACAGTTTTCACAGCATAAATTGGTGCAAAAATATAGCTTTTTGGACAGTAAATATACGAGAAAACAAAAGCAACATTATACAGCATAAATTGGTGCAGAAATATAGCTTTTCACATCATAGTTCGAAATAAACGGACAAGATTGTTTTACAACATAAATTGGTGCAAAAATATTTTCACATCAGAAGTAAGCTGAGAAAAATGCACCCATGTCAGCTTGGGGACACATGTGACTACGAGTCAAATTTGATGGAGAGATGTATCACGTAAGTAACAATCAGATTTATCTAAAAGACCAAGCCCGATGCAACGCACGAGTGTCGACAAGCCTCGTATATCTAAAGATTGAATACACTTATTAAATGTGAAGGCTTCAAGTTTTGTAATCTTTGCTATGAGAATTGTACATTATATAAGATAAAGATTAGTGGTATTAATACATTTTAGCAAGTTTTAATGAATACCAAATAGCTTGAGCTTAAATAAGAGCATGCATGACAACTTTTTAATTAGGTTTTTAGCATCCTGATCTCATACGTTAAGTCCATTTGAGTTCCATCTTCTTAACCAACTAAATAGCAATATTAATATATTTATTTAGCTTATTATTAATTAATAATTAATATAACTTAAAAAAGGTTTGTTCATAAATATTGTCTTTTCATATCCACATGAACTATCCAAGTATAAATAACACTTGGACTTTCTCTACATCTTTGTATCCTTTTTCTCACGAACATAAAAACAATATACGTCATACTTTTTATTAGCGATATCTATGGTGGTTGGTGCAAGAAACCCATGAAACCAAGTGTTTTCAAAAACTCGGCTAAGGAGATTGGTCTTGCAAGAGGATTCACGTCGTCTCATGAAAACTAAAGGTTTCCGTCTCAAGCCACATTGCTTTCGCAAGCCTTTCAAACAATGACTATTCAAGATTTCGCATGGAATATGGATATGGAGATTTACTTTTGTGGTGTTATAAATTAAGGCTCAAAATTGTGCAATTAATAAAACAAAGTGAATCATAACTTAATTCTACTCACCTTGTTTCCAAACTCAAATCATGGTGAATGCAAGCTCCGTATTGGTTTTACAAAATAATGGTATTATAGTTTTTATTCGATTATTTCAATAATTTATGTAAACACTCTTATGTATACACAGTGTGCCAAGTTAAGTTGTTTGTATGCCATCTATTTTTAGCCTATGTGATAAATTTATATGAGATATATAAAGTTACTCTTAACTATGTTAGAAACCATAGTCCAGGTTCTCGAAAACGTATAAAGGTACTTATAATATCATCTCATAAAGCGGTTTATAAGAACAACTTTATTATCAAACCTTAGAGCTTCTCTAATGCAAAAAGCTTTTGATAGCTTTTTGCATTTAAGGCATTTATTGCATACAACTTTTGTAGGCTAAAGCTTTGAAGAATGACTTGTAGTTTAACAAGTCATTAGGAAAAGCTTTTTAAAAAGCTTTTAGTCCAATGCAAGAAAACCTCTTCAAAAAGCTTTTTAAAATTGTAAAAAGTCATTGTTGTTTTTTGCATTGGAGATACTCTTACAAAAGGTGCGGGTTGCATTAATGTGTTTGACCTGATCCAGTCCGACCCACGGACGACCCGAACCACCTGATAAATTCTCGGGTGTATTAATTGCTATCCCAACCCGCCTTCTAATCCACTCTCTCTCTCTCAAAACACACCAAACACATACTTTACACAACCGATCTTCTCTCTCTTTTTAACTGATTCTATCTCTCTATATCTCTAGAGATATGAAGTTAGGCAGACCTGGTGAGGATCTCATGCTATCATTAAGAGATGTTCATCATCACCTTATGCCGGACGACAAAAAAGGCAGTAGATATTGATCAATTTCAAGATTCATAACATCAATTGTAAGAACCCAAGCCTTCAAATCGCATGTAGTTTTTTTTTAGATTTTGGTTATTTGAAATCGGGGTATTGAAATTGGGGTTTAATTAAGTTGAAACTTGATGGGTTTCGGGTGCGGTTGCGGCCGTGGAGCGCGTCGTGAGGCTGTTTTATGGGCTGCAATACCATCCCTACCTTCTCAATCTCGATATCGTGCTCAGTAATCGTTAAGGTATGTGAGTTTCATATTGTTCATTGCCATATATGTGTCTATTAAGTTCAATAACGTACCTTTGTTTAGTTGACAAAAAACAGACTTTGAGAAAAAAGTTGTTAATTTGCTCTAAATTTGCATATATTGTTTTTGTAGTCAATTCCAAAATCATTTTGGATTAACTTGAAAGAAGAGACTTGCAAGAAAGCAGTACTAAAAAGAGGCCGTCGCGAATGGCAAGTGGCCATTAGCGACAAAGGGGTTTTTGGTGACGGTTGGAGGAAGCTTATGATAGATAATGGCGTTCAAGAGTTAGACTTTATTGTGTTCAAACATTAAGGAAAAATGTTGTTTGACTTTATGGTGTTTGATCAATCTACACGTGAAAGACAATATCCAAATTTACTAGACGAAATAGATGTAGAAGACCACATACATGGTAAACTAATCTATACTACATGTTTTGTTATGATTTTACTGATACGTATAGCGTATTTAGCTCGATTTTAAATAACATCTCCTATTCTTCCTAAGTTATCGTTATTGCTTAATGTTCTAGGATTATAAACTAGAAGCATTTTGATTTAGTTAATCGTTAATTGGTGAGTGGTAAGGCCACTTCCACTAGGATCGTCGATTAGTGGAAAGGTGCAAATAAGTGTGTTTAAATCCATTATTACTTTTATAACTATTCCATTGGCTAATTTGAGTATAACTGCAGGTAGAGAAACAATCTGCCCAATTTTTTTAGTGTCATTGTAAACGAAGAACAAGCGCGTGCAAGGATCATAGTTAGAGCTACTTCATCCTCGCAAAGCAAATTTAAGGTACTTAAACTTGCCGATTTTTTTATATATTTGTAGGAAATGAAAAGAACGAATATAGAGGAGAATGGTGGGGGCTATAATCTGGCTTTACAGGCTGATGGCTTTTTTATACGTCAAAACTAGTTAATTTCTCTACATGTCAAAATAGGTCGGGTTTAGGTTTGATCAAATGTACTTTTTTTGCAAAATGTTAAAACAGTTGGTATAACTTTCTCGGATATAACGCTTTCGGGTGTCGTGTGTATGAAAAATACACTTTGGTCCACTTTTTACTAGGTCAACCTGTTTTGAATTCAGCATTTTGACCGCTTACCATGTTTGACCGATATCTTTTTAAATAAGCCTTTTCATTTACGCTTTTGACACATAAACAAAATTCGTAAACAGTCGGGTTAATTCGTCTGTGGTACGGGTCAAAGAATATGAAGCTCTTACAAATAAAATTCGTGTTTACAATATCTTTGTGTTATGGAATATATGTTTATAACTTTTTAACTACATCTTCAATCGTACCACAGACAATCACTACCAAAAGCACATCGAAACACCCCTTTACTACTCCTGAAACGATAACAACATACTCTAAGCTAAAAGACAGACACTAAGATTAAGATAACTACACATATATGTTGAATAATAGCTATTCGGTGCATAGATAGGCACCTATGCTTGGTTAAAGCTAAGGGTGAACCATTGTGATAGATATATGTACTTCAGCTCAAAAGATTGTACATTATATAAGGGATTAGGTTAATATATTCTCCTATGCTTTCATTGAATTTTTATAGCAACTTCTATATTATAAAATCTTGAGATGTGAGCTGAGAAATGCACAAAGCAACAACAATGGTTAGTAACCAACTCCACTGAACCGTTTTTTAGAGGTAGCAAGACAAGGGTCAGGAAATGGTTAGGTAATGGACTAACGGACGTGTAACAAGTTACCAGACTGGTTACGAGTCAAAGCTGTAACCAGGTCGGGTTAATTTGTAAACCTTTTTTGTTCATTTTATCATAATTAAATTAAGTTATCGTCGATAAAATGGGTTTATTATTGATTGAGTGGTTAAATTTCCGAACTATTCAAAACTGTTTAAATGAGTTTGTTAATAGTTATATTTGTTAGACTTTGGTTTATGTATCTGATGTTTAAGGTCTGTTTTTGATTATAGACATCCATTATATCTGGTAGGTGTACAACAAATTTTGGTCGAAGAACCAACCAACTTAGAGGGCGTGTATAACCGATTCCCTTAAACTTTTCAGTATTAATTGACGTAGGGATCGCGCCATAAGGCTGAATCAACCAACCCTCTTTTGAGGCAGATTGAGGTTATGCAGGTTTATTAGCTCCTTGAATTATTTCATTAGCCTTGCAAAAAGTATTAACCACTCTCAAGCGCATAATACAAGATTGTTACGAATTCTACAATATTAATGCATTACTGTGCTACAGGTGAGGAGCACGTAATCACAGTTTAGCTGGCGTATTGTAGGGTGAAGATGGAGAATCGCCAAAAGACTTTCGTCCAAGAGCTAAATGCATGGCGTGATGACATTACAATACTCATAGGTATGTTGGCTTCTACGCTTCCACTTTATTTTTGCATATTATATCTATATAATACATTTCAAGTTTAAATACAAATATACCTTATATTATGCAAGAGGTTTAATTCAGAATCTATTTAAATTTGTTTTGCGCCCGATATGATAGAAATACAAGTTCATGAACTTACATGTCATAATGGGTCAAAAGTCACCAGCTCTAATAAAAACATAAGATTGACACAATAGAGTTCAAAAAGTAACAAATGTGGAGATGGATGGAAAACAGTAGGAAGTTGCAATTGAAATGATGAATTTTCTGATTGTTTTTATCTAGAAATTTAGTTAGATCGTCATATTCGCTTATGTAGAAATGTAGAAGTTAAGTTCAGCGTGTAAATGTATAGTTATTGCTAATTAGAAATAGATTTTGGTTTGAAGAATTAGGTTTACTTATGTAAGTAGTAGGATTCTTAGTTGTGTGTGGTGGCCAAGCGTGCATGCTTATTTACCTTAGAATGTGTCAAGTCACCATGTTTTTTTTTTTTTTGGGTAAAGGGTTACCCCGGTAAAGTATATTAATCACAAAAACGTTTAAGTACAATGGAATGGGCTGAAATACCACATTAACCTCAAGCACAAGCTTGAACTACCACTAACTCAACTGGGACATGCCCCAAATGAAATACATAGAAAACTAAAATACGTCCCAATTCTCCTTTGCAATCTTCCAAGCCGAAAGCTCAATTAGCCACACATAAGACATACACATCATAAAACAATCAGCACACATAGAGCCTAAAGGATCTGGGCATCTTCCAACGATCAAGCAAACTGATCACCTTAGCCGAGTTCTTGAATTTAAACGATAAGAGCTTGAGGCGAACCGTTACCATGATAACATCCCTTAACTCTTCTGGAGTTCGCTTAACATTCTTAAACAAACGATTATTGCTATCGGATTATCACATGTATAAAATGTTATAAAAGAATTGTAGGAAAAATGTTTTCATAACCAATTTAAAAGAACACAATACGACCCGCTACTTGCATCCGCCTCATCCATATTACGACACCTAACATCTTATTCCATTTCCTCGCCGAACTTTCATTTCAGTTCCTTATAAGCGGATTAAATTAGCTTAAATAAACACCAAGGAGGTCTTTAGTTATTAAATGTCGTTGTGTTAACTGCAGACTGGGTATATAAGTTTTTTTTGGGTAAAAGGGACTCACCCCGGTAAAATATATAAATCACCCAAGCCAATAAGAACAATGGAATCCTGCTTGAACAGCCTAACATCGAATGACATGCCATTCGAGCTACAAATCAATTACAAAACCAATAACAAAATAGGGGAAAAAACCACCTAATGGTGCAAAGTCGCCCCAACCACCCCCAAATTACAACTATCAATCTAAAAATTGTTTACGGCAGCTTCCACATTTCGAGATAAGCACAACATCCTTGACGTTTTTAAAAAGCATGAAAGCTACTTGATCTCTATCAAGGCTGAATAAATGCACTCGATGACTTGATTAACTGTTCTTTTAGTCTTCTTAAACAACCTCCAGTTACGCTCTTGCCAAATGAAATAGGCCGACGCCGCAACAACCAGTTTGGCAATCACAATATGAGACGATCTACGCCGAGCATTAACAAGAAATTAAGCATTGATTGATAGATATCGTGTTTTACTCCTGATCAAGACAGCAACGCCACTTCAATTGTTCCAAAACATCATTTGAGAGCGGGCACATGGAAAAAAAAGATGTTCGTGAGAATCTGGAATTGCTATCACATAGATGGACATGTAGAGGCAAGAGAGTTCGAAAAATACCCATAAACTGGAATCCTTATCTTTGGCTCGTCTTTCAACTTACGTTTTAATGATTAACCACAAAATTAATAGCATGGTGAGAATAGTAGGCTGGAAAACCAAACATATTACACCAAGCCACTTTGACAGCCATATGCCCGAATTAGAAGACCTGACTTCACGATAAACTGCTTCACTGGTTCCATCTATGACAATCCGCCATTCAACCGATCACATTCATTCGAAATCTGCATAGTATACGAATTCAGAATTGGATACTTCTCAAGAAGTTCCTGAGGCCATATGGGATCATAGTTAGAGCTACTTCATCCTCGCAAAGCAAATTTAAGGTACTTAAACTTGCCGATTTTTTTTATATATTTGTAGGAAATGAAAAGAACGAATATGGAGAATGGTGGGGGCTATAATCTGGCTTTATAGGCTGATGGTTTTTTTATACGTCAAAACAGTTAATTTCTCTACATGTCAAAACAGGTCGGGTTTAGGTTTGATCAAATGTACTTTTTTTGCAAAATGTTAAAACGGTTGGTATAACTTTCTCGGATATAACGCTTTCGGGTGTCGTGTGTATGAAAAATACACTTTGGTCCACTTTTTACTAGGTCAACCTGTTTTGAATTCAGCATTTTGACCGCTTACCATGTTTGACCGATATCTTTTTAAATAATCCTTTTCATTTACGCTTTTGACACATAAACAAAATTCGTAAATAGTCGGGTTAATTCGTCTGTGGTACGGGTCAAAGAATATGAAACTCTTACAAATAAAATTCGTGTTTACAATATCTTTGTGTTATGGAATATATGTTTATAACTTTTTAACTACATCTTCAATCATACCACAGACAATCACTACCAAAAGCACATCGAAACACCCCCCTTACTACTCCTGAAACGATGACAGCATACTCTAAGCTAAAACACCGACACTAAGATCAGGATAACTAAACATATATGCTAAACGATAGCTAATGTGGTGCATAGATAGGCACTCATGCTTGGTTGAAGCTAGGGGTGCACCATTGTGAATTTATAATAGATATATGTACTTCAGCGTAAAAGTTCAGCTATTCTCTTATGCTTTCATTGAACTGTTATAGCAACTTCTATATTATAAAATCTTGAGATGTGAGCTGAGAAATGCACAAAGCAACAGCAATGGTTAGTAACCAACTCCCTGAACCGTCTTTTCTAAAGGTAGCAAGACAAGGGGTCAGGATGGTTAGGTAATGGACTAACGGGTGAAAACAAGTACAGACTGGATACGAGTCAAAGCTGAACCAGTCGGGTTAATTTGTAAACACTTTTTTGTTCATTTTATCATAATAAAATTAAGTTTATCGTCGATAAAATGGGTTTATATGGATTGAGTGAGTTAATTTCCGAACCTATTTAACCTGTTTAAATGAGTCGTGTTCATGTTATATATGTTATACTTTGGTTTATGTATCTGATGTCTAAGGTCTGTTTTTGATTATAGACATCCATTATATCTGGTAGGTGTACAACAAATTTTGGTCGAAGAACCAACCAACTTAGAGGGCGTGTATAACTGATTCCCTTAAACTTTTCAGTATTAACTGACGTAGGGATCGGGCTATAAGGCTGAATCAACCAACCCTCTTTTGAGGCAGATTGAGGTTATGCAGGTTTATTAGCTCCTTGAATTATTTCATTAGCCTTGCAAAAAGTATTAACCACTCTCAAGCGCATAATACAAGATTGTTACAAATTCTACAATATTAATGCATTACTGTGTTACAGGTGAGGAGCACGCAATCACAGTTTAGCTGGCGTATTGTAGGGTAAAGATGGAGAATCGCCAAAAGACTTCCGTCCAAGAGCTAAATGCATGGCGTGATGACATTACAATACTCATAGGTATGTTGGCTTCTACGCTTCCACTTTATTTTTGCATATTATATCTATATAATACATTTCAAGTTTAAATACAAATATACCTTCTATTTTGCAAGAGGTTTAATTCAGAATCTATTTAAATATGTTTTGCGCCCGATATGATAGAAATACAAGTTCATGAACTTACAAGTCATAATGGGTCAAAAGTCACCAGCTCTAATAAAAACATAAGATTGACACAATAGAGTTAAAAAAGTAACAAAAGTGGAGATGGATGGAAAACAGTAGGAAGTTGCAATTGAAATGATGAATTTTCTGATTGTTTTTATGTAGAAATTAAGTTAGATCGTCATATTCACTTATGTAGAAATGTAGAAGTTAAGTTCAGCGTGTAAATGTATAGTTATTGCTAATTAGAAATAGATTTTGGTTTGAAGAATTAGGTTTACTTATGTAAGTAGTAGGATTCTTAGTTGTGTGTGGTGGCCAAGCGTGTATGCTTATTTACCTTAGGATGTGTCAAGTCACTGTGCTCGGAACAACTATAATTGCTATCGGATTATCACATGTATAAAATGTTATAAAAGAATTGTAGGAAAAATGTTTTCATAACTAATTTAAAAGAACACAATACGACCCTCTACTTGCATCCGCCTCATCCATATTACGACACCTAACATCTTATTCCATTTCCTTGCCGAACTTTCATTTCAGTTCCTTATAAGCTGATTAAATTAGCTTAAACAAACACCAAGGAGGTCTTTAGTTATTAAATGTCATTGTGTTAACTGCAGACTGGGTATATAAGTTAACTATTGTTAATTTGTGTTCGTTGTTGGATGGTTTTATTTGATCTTGAACTTTCTTTTTTATGGCAGGCTGGATGTTTACATCCATCACTATTTACTGAAATGGAAGTTGCATGCATCTGCAAAAGCTTTCATGGCTGAAGGGAAAGTTGTGACAGATCATGTAGGTATGTTGGCAGAGTTTCTATTTATAAGCTTTCTATATAGGTCATTGGTCATCTATGCGCCCAACATGTGTTAGTTCAGATAAATCTTTGCTAAGTTTTGAATGACATGGAGCCTATATGTGTATTACATCATGTCTTTGTATTGAGAGAGGTAAGCCCCTATGTTGGTTACCTGTATGGTAATGAAATAACATGTTCTGTTAAATTCAAAATTAGTAGTTTAGAAACTTTGTCCATTAAAACCTAAGAACATAAATCAAGCTATTCTCACTCGTTTTGTGGTGATTTCCGGCCAACCCTAAAATTTTTAGATCAATTATAATCGTTTCCTTTCTTGTTTCTTATCTATATATTGATTATTATTGATTAATATGGGATCTGATCTTTAAAGGGACGTGTTTTTCTTGTTAGGGTTGTGCCGCCAAATCATATTTTACCTAGATCTTTGATGTTAAGCGTTGTTATCCTCCTCTCCTATTGATCTTGTTACATTTTTTTGGTAGCGGGCTGATTAGGGTTTGGGGTTACAATTTATTTTCGCTTGGGTTGTCGTGTTGCGCTCTGGCTGATCTATCTATTCATATATACGCGATTGGGTTTTGTATGTTTTTTGGTCCTTTATTGCTAAATCTTTATGAACTGATTGTTTCATACGTGGGAACGGCTTAGGGTTTGCATGCTATAACAAAACCTTATTTTAGGGTTTTCTTTTTCTTGTCGTGGAAACTTTCTTTTGGAAGTCTAGGGTTTTATTGGGCGTAGGGTGTGAGAGAGATGGAACAAGGCTTTCTTAACAGGTCGTCGAAATCAAAGAATAAAAAGAAGGATCTGAGTGATTCTATTCAAAAGAAGGCGTCGTTGTTAACTGATTTAGCCAAGAAAGTTAAGAATATAGAAGGGAAAATGTTAGGAAAAGACGGTAAACCAATGAAAGCTGTTAGATATGTTAAATCTGTGGAAGCTCCTGTGGTTGCTGAATCAATGGACGCAAATAGGGCTGATGTTGGGGTCACCGTTCATGAAGCTGCTCCTAGTAATCTTGATGAGGGTTCTTTTGATAAGAATGGGCCGAATGCAGATACACCTGCGAGTTATGTGGGTATTAATAGTCATGATGTTACTAGTGAGAATAAGGAAGATGAGGGTGCTGTGAAGATTACGAGTCCAGGTCCTCTAAATAGTAGGTCTATAGAAGGTACAAAGAGGGATACGTGTTCTTCTATTAAGATTGTTAAAGTTAACACGTTAATTAATGAGGAGAAGGTGCTAGGGGCTCATGTTGCTCTTCCGTTAGCAACAGTTAATGAAATATGTGCTAAGTTTGATAACACGCTGTATGGGTATTTCATTGATTCTTGGCTAGCATTCCCTATTGTACGAAATTATGTCCGTAATGCTTGGGCAAAATACGGATTTGAAAGTGTTATTGTTCGTGATGGTTTCTTCCTGTTCAAATTTTCATCACAAGAGGGGCTGAATAAAGTTCTTCATGGAGGGCCTTGGTTCATTAAATCGAGGCCTATTATCCTTAATATTTGGTCTGCCAACTCCAAGATGAAGAAGGAAGATTGTACAAGGATTCCGGTTTGGACTAAAATCCATAATGTACCGGTGGTGGCATTCTCGGAAGTTGGATTAAGCCTGATTACTACTCAACTAGGACGACCTCTTATGTTAGATGCGCGTACTAGTGATATGTGCCTTAATCCGTGGGGTTCTAATACATATGCAAGGGTCCTTATTGAATTATCTGCTCATCGTGCTATTATGGACTTCGTTATTGTTGCTGTTCCATTCCCTAATGGTAATGGGCATTCGTTGGAAAATCTTGATGTTGAATACGAATGGAGGCCTTTAAGATGCTCGTTATGTAATGTTTTTGGACATGATGATGCAGTATGTCCTGCTAGGGATAACAATGCTGCTTCAAAGTTATTATTAGGGAAAGGATGTTCGTCTAGTTTTGGAAGTAAGGGAACTAAACAGCCGTCTAATTCTAAACCGATTCATGGAATTAGGTTTTCTAAACCTAAGGCCAAATTTGTCTATAGACCTGTTTCGAAAGCTAGTCAAGGGGAAACAACTTCACCTCCTACTAAGGAAGGTAACAATATAGCTGTTGATAAGCCATGTGAACCCAATGTGGCTGCTGTGAATGATATCCCTCGTGAGATTGGTAAGTCTACTTTTATTCAAGATAATATTAATCTTGGTGATTTACGGAAAAACATGGACAGAATTATGGAGGAGGATATGGTATTGGATATCAATACGGACTACTGTGGAAACAAGACCTTAAAAGAGAATTCTGAGTGCTCCAGTAGCTCGCAATTGGAAGGTAATAGCCATGAGACAAGAAGTGTATGGGAAAGGTTTAAAGAAGTGAAGAAGACATCAACAATTGATTCGGAATCTGACGAAGACGAAGTATACTCACCAGATTACCACAAGTCCAATTATGTAGCCTCGGCTAGTGGTGAGTTTACTTTGGAAGATGACGACTTGGACTGCTATGACGGCTATGAGGCTCCGCTTTATGATATTCCGGATGAAATGCAAAAATTTTGTGATAATTATGATATCCGTTTAAAGAGTCGAGTTAGGTAGTAGTTGTTGATTTTTTATCTATGTAAGTCATAAGAGTGGCATGTCACTATTATGTGGTAGCTAGATAAGTAGCATTCTAGATGCTTGCTAGTGTCCTTTAAGGACTAAGAATAAGGGATTTCACCCTTATTATTGTACTTCAATGTTTTTTGGCGTAATAAAATTTACCGGGGAAACCCTTTACAAAAAAAAAAACCTAAGAACATAATACCATTATTAAATCTCTTGAAATAGAGGGGTAAAACAATCCATCTCTTTAGTTAACTAAGTAAGAAGGTATCCTGTAGGCTTTTTTTAAGACCATCTAGATAGAAATTCATATGTAATCTATACGCGATGCATGAAATGAACGTACTATAACTGATACATTGAAATCCGTTTCTGATTGACTTGCAACTATTGATGCTTAAGGTGGATTTCTCTTTGAATGGTGGCCCGTCTTCTGGGACATTTTTATTGCTAGGACTAACGAGACTTTCCGAGGTGTAGCTTGCATCGAGGTTGTTGTGATTTTTATATTTTTAGGTACGGTTTGTCAACATTAAATAAACATTCTTATTGTAATTTGCATTATTCCGTTTCTGAAATAAATTCCACTGATTACATCTCTGAAATATCACAACGACAACGGCAATCACTACCGGATCGACTTCCGCAACCCAAAACGACGCCCGCTAATCGTCCCGCAGCGGAGCGCGGGCCTACCTACTCGTTATTATTATCTTCGCGGGTTTACGCTCAAAGTTGTGATTATGATTTGGAGTTAACATCCAACTCACTCCAACATAGTTTTTTAACATAGAAAATCACGGAGTATATGTTTTTATGTCTGAACCAAGTATAGGTTGTTCCATTTATATTTATATTCTTGACACTAGAAAGAGTATGGTTTTTAAAAGAACATGAAAGAAGAAAGAAGTTTAAAAAATTTTGGGTGAGTAAAAGTTTAAGCTTTTAAATACAACAATTAAATCTATCTATATTTGAGTTTCATGCTTTGAATGATAGTTTTAATGGTTAAATTATTGTATATAAAACTTTAATTTTAAGCATAAAAGCCAAAAACTCAACTTGGTAAAGAAAGTATTAATGGTAATGTATAACTACAAACAAATAATAATAATTTAGAAACCCACAGGTTATGTTTCATATTATACCTTTATATATAAAAGGGAAGATCTTTCCCCCGAGGCAGCATTAATTCACTTAATATAATTGTAACACCCCGCCTTACTCAGACCACAATATTGTTCACTTTACCCGCAGGCTCACGGCTTTGCTTTGTGGCCCTCATGTGAAGACTTCCCGGCAGGTCACCTAAGCCAATACTACTTTCACATGAGCACTCTTAACTGTCAGTTCCTAGGAACCCCACTCGTAGTAGACAACAAAACGCGTTGTGTCATTGTAAGGAGAATGTTATCTTATAAACCTAGCATCTCTCCAGGCCACAACCGATGTGGGATTTGCCTAGGGTGTCACAATCACCCCCCTTAGAGACTCATCGTCCTCGATGAGGTTTGCCCCACCATCCTGAACAGCTCAGGAGTGGCTCTGATACCACTTATAACACCCCGCCTTACTCAGATCACAATATTGTTCGCTTTACCCGCACCATCCCGAACAGCTCAGGAGTGGCTCTGATACCACTTGTAACACCCCGCCTTACTCAGATCACAATATTGTTCGCTTTACCCGCAGGCTCATGGCTTTGCTTTATGGCCCTCATGTGAAGACTTCCCGGCAGGTCACCTAAGCCAGTACTACTTTCACATGAGCACGCTTAACTGCCAGTTCCTAGGAACCCCACTCGTAGTTATGGATGTCATAATTTTTTTTATATTGGGGTTTTGTTGAGATTCGGATTTGGTGTGTTTGGTGAGGCCACAGCCGATGTGGGATTTGCCTAGGGTGTCACAATAATACCCTCCCGACCCGGATTTCTTAAAGGTTTTATTATTATATACTGCCGCGTACCTTTTACTCATGACTCCTATTATCTCTCTTTTCTTTTCTCTCATTCTCATAAAACACACACACTCAGATCCTCATCTCTCTCTAGAACTGGATCTCACACACCTCTACTCTCTTGCTCTCTCTCTAAAATCACTGGCTCATCAAAGATCAATTGAGGCAAGATCAATTTAGTCCAACCACTCGAGTTACTATAAGAGGAAGACAACAACAGAGAGTAAATGAGGTCAGATGGTTATGTTAATTGTTTTTATGTTACTATAATTTTGTTAATCAAGTTTAGGACTTTATAAGGGTTTTTAGGGTTGCTTATGTTTCTGCTTATACATAAGATCTCAGAAGTTGCTTAAGGGTTTTTTGTGTAATTATGATGTTTTATAGAACTTGGGATTTTTTACTTATATTGAACTTGGTATAAGTTATGGATGTCATAATTTTTTTATATTGGGGTTTTGTTGAGATTTGGATTTGGTGTGTTTGGTGCGTAAGGTTTTCACTTAAAAAAGGCTTAATTGTGTTCTGAAACTACGATTGATAATTGTGTTCTGAAACTGCGGTTGACAAGCCGAATAACGAGCAAATAACCCCAACATTAAGCTTAAACAACCATCCTTTTTAGCTAAAAATGAGTTCTTTAACATTAAGCCTTATTTTTAGGGATTAGTTCAACATAAATCCTCATTTTTGGGCTTATGACCCATGTATGATTGGTTCTTTAACAGAAGGTATAAAAATATGGTTAAATGTTTAGCAATTAGTGATTGGTGATTAGTGCTTTGACCTCGTGTATGTTTAGTGAGGATAAATAGCTAATTTGTATACAATGTGGGAAAAAAATAAATGTATGATGCGGTCTGTTCTCAAAGTGTTGGCATATCACATTAACGGGTTTTGTGCTAGGCCGGATGTACGAAGTTGTGGTTTAGTTGTACGGAGATGAAACATGTTTCGGAAATGGTACCATTGTGGGTTTTGATGATTAGTCATAAGTCAGAAAAGAAGCTGAAAGAAATTGGCTTATGATAGCTAAGCCGAACAAAATAAGCTCACAACCCTAAAATAAGCTAAAACAAACACCATTGGTTTATATATGAAGCCTAATATACTTTACGTTGTCTAGACACCTTAAGATTAAGATGCTTTAAGCATATGAAGATATGATATTTTACACTTTTGGTGACTTCCGACCCGTCGATGACTAAACCCCTTCTAACTATCTATACCTTTTTTTTTTGTGGCAGAGGTTCCTATAAATCCATAGGGAAGTATTTTTCAAATACCTATAATCGAGACAAGAACGAGTCTTCTACGGAGCAAACCATATATTACAGCAACCTGCACTTCAATTAAGCACAGTATTAAAAAAAACCATCTTGTAATTTTTAGATTATTTATTAAAAAATTTAATTTTTTATGTTCATTGTTGCTGTTTTGTGAGCGCCATGCATTGGAACGACATGCTGTTAAATTAGCTCGGCGTGCTGATGCAGTGTTGATGCTTTGGAACGACGACTTCAGTCTCCGGAAAATCAAGCCAAAAAAGCATTTGCAATGTCTAAGGGTAACTTCACTTATCCTTATTTAGCTACTAATAGTTATAATATATGAGTTTCACAAAAGGAAAAACCAATTTATATGCTGTTTGGGATTGCTTAAGCCCATTCGAAACTTCATGAAGCTTGCACATATTGCAACAAATTTAAAGGGGTGTTTGGCATTGCACTTTTAACTGAATTTTTCAATCACTTATCAGATTTCTACCACAAAACCATTCCAAACATGTGCTATTATCATATCAGTGATTCTAGACAAACCCATTAAAAAAAGAACGCCAAAGCTAGAATAGGCAGTGTACACACTCGACATTAGACATAAAGTCAAATATTTTTTTTTTGCTAATGTGGTATGGCATTTCAAGGTTGTATCATTTCGACTACTAGGCATGCTTATATGATGATATCTTTTGAGTGCTAGCCAGATACTTATAATACCCCCTAATAATGACAAATAAACACAGATCGTTTGCACAAACATAAACGCTAACAGCTTATTTAGGATGTTTAAGCCCATTCGAAACTTCATGAAGCTTGCACAGATTGCCAAAAATTTAAAGGGGTGTTTGGCATTGCACTTTTAACTGAATTTTTCAGTCACTTATTAGATTCTCACCACAACACCATACCAAACAGGCGTATAGGATTTTAATTTATTGAATATTAACGTAATACAGGGTATAAAATGGAAGAATGCTCATCTTTTCTATTTGATGAATCACATCTTGGCAGAATGAAGGTTCCACATATGTTGAAGTATATTGGTGATGCTACTGAACCCATTCGAGAAGTCATTACTTCTGCTATGGCTGAGGTATGATTTCACTTTGTTTTATTTTATTTTCTAAAATGTTCAAAATAAATTAAATTATGTTATAATTCTATGATTGGCAGAAAGCAACGACAACAACGAAATGGGCTGCAATGAGGTCGTCTATTGCTCTTGGCCATATTTTTTGGTCAGATTGTATATATTTTAATATATATTCATAATTAGTTATAATGTTCGTTGCATCGGTAAATGGCTAACTTTACATTAACAGTCGTAGGAATGCTCTGCCGAAATACCATCGATGTTGTATGGGTGGACATGTGATTTACCCAGTCACGCACAAATCACTGATTCGACCCCACCTTTGGATATTCAGAGCCAACGACACGAGGACGAAGAACAAGAAAAAACGCGGCACCGTTTCCCTCTAACGGTCTTGCTAGAAGTTGATCCGCAAAACTACCAGTTCATCCTACTAATAAACAACACCTGTCTTTTTTGTTATCAATACACTAAAACCCTGGTACTATTAGAAATGCACAGCCTGCGGACAAAAACTGAATTAGACCCCGTGTTTGGAATGTCTCACGAGAATCTGTTTTGGAACTGTGAACTGAAAGAAAAAGAAAATGAAAAACCGGCGATTCTGATGGCTGAAAGTGTGGTAAATGAGGACTTGAGAAAGAAGGCGAAAAAGCCCGTTTAGTGGTTTTATGAAATGGAAAAAGAGTGATGCTTCTGAGAAAGATAATGCTCCATTATCGTTAAATGACTCAGTTAAGAGAAAGCTACATATGGGTGGTTCATCGTCTGATTTCTTTGCCGATAAGGTGATTAAATCTGATATTTTTTGGTTTGATTTGATCTGCATTAGTTTTCTTTTGCTAATACATTTATTGCCTCAGGTTTTAGGAGATAAAATCAGGAAGGAGCTAACGAAAAGCAAAGCATAACTTCAGCGTAGAAATCTAAATCTTTATACAGCAGAATACGAGCTTATTCCGGAGTCTTTGTACCTCACCATTGAATATAACGCTCATTGCATCGTAAGTTCCGCAATCTTTGTTTTTTGGGTATTTTTTTGGTATTTTTTTGAAATTTTGCGGATAATCTATTTGTTCTTGGTGTTTAACAGAAAATACAAACAAATTAGCTATTCAAAATCAGAGAACCTGTTGTGACTAAACTGTTATGAATGTGAAGGTGCTCTAATGGAGATCGCATTCCAATTGTTGGCAGTTCCAGTGGCATTGGTATACTGTGACAACATAGCATCTATGCCGTAACTACGGGTACACTGGCTCGAGCTATAAAGCTGAATCAATCAGCCCTTTTTTGAGGCAGATAAAGGGTATGCATGTTTATTATTTTGTTGACACATTGTTCTTCAACTTTTTGGCTTTCACTTTTCTCTATTTATTAGCTGTAGGAATCCTCTGCTAGAAAGGCACAAGTTTGGGTTGAAGTGGAGAAATCACTAAACATTCGACTTCAGGTATGGAGCATTATACTTCCTTACAAGGCAGCCTTAACCCAATGTTTTTAGAATTTAAAGGACATTTAAAGATAGTAAATAGTGCTTATTATTAGATTAGGTGTTGTCTGGGATTGCATATAGAACATTGCTTATTATTAGATTAGGTTCTGTTTGAGAATGAATGCAGTGTACTATTCATAAAACAAATCGAAACCGAAATTTGTTGCAATCTCATTGCAATAAAAATAACCCTATATCCCCATGATAAATGTATGATTCAAGTCTTGAAAGTTTGATTTCTTAGAAGATATTCTGACTATCACACATTTAAATATAAAACATACATTGAATAATAATTTAATGCAAAAATTTATAGATAGAAACATATATGATTGGCACTTAATGATCATGAGTAGAAAAGAGAACAAGTTTAGATTATTCAGCGTCCCAGGATGAAATATTGTTATATGAAAAGTAAGTGGTACAACAACATAGCATTGGCTAGAGCATTGACTGGAGCAAAGGTGCAAAGCCGACAATAGGCATTTCATGGTGTTTCAATCCTACATTACCATAAAGTTTGATTCCTAAACAAAACACAAACAAAGCTAACATCTAATACATGTTAGACTACCATGTCAGACTACCCAAAATACTTTTATCTTTAACAACAACCTGATTAGCTTCCATGTGAAACCTTTCTTTTCCCCTTTGGCTTGTCTGCACAAATATGAGGTTTCCTCACTCCTATTTTCTTCAAAATTTCATCCTATGTAGTAACATTTGCTAGTCCAAGCACACATCCTGTGATTGGAATAGGGCTTTTGACTTTTGGATTACTATTCTGTGAAACTGGTACATATTTACCTTTAGACATTGGAGAGTAAGATTCTTGAATGGTATCCTCATCAATGTTATCCTTGTCTGTGCTTGGAAAATATGTATCCGATAGATATTCCTCAACAGTGTTATATCCATACCAGTCTAGCAATCCTTGTATTGATGGCCCCTCCTCAAGAACACTTACTACTGATGGCCCCTCCTTAGGAACACCTTTGCTATAGTCAGAGCTGTCTGAACTAAAAACAATTATTTCTTTAAAAATAAATTAAGAGTAGTTACCAAAGTAACAAGACAATGCTACTACTTAATGCTATACTGTTTGGGACAACAAAAACATGTTGACATAGGATACACATTTCTCAATAAGATAAGCAAAACCAACAATCAGAATAAGCAGATAACAGACATATTGTTTAACATCCTTACTTCATTAACCAAAATTGTAACACCCCGCCTTACTCAGACCACAATATTGTTCACTTTACCCGCAGGCTCACGGCTTTGCTTTGTGGCCCTCATGTGAAGACTTCCCGGCAGGTCACCCAAGCCAGTACTACTTTCACATGAGCACGCTTAACTGCCAGTTCCTAGGAACCCCACTCGCAGTAAACCACAAAACGCGTTGTGTCATTGCAAGACGAATGTTATCTTATGAACCCATCATCTCTCCAGGACACAGCCGATGTGGGATTTGCCTAGGTTGTCATAATAATACCCGCCCGACCCGGATTTCTTAAAGGTTTTATTATTATATACTGCCACGTACCTGTGACTCGTGACTCCCATTATCTCTCTTTTCTCTCATTCTCCTGAAACACACACACACTCAGATCCTCATCTCTCTCTAGAAGATACTGGATCTCACACACCTCTACTCTCTTGCTCTCTCTCTAAAATCATTGGCTCATCAAAGATTAATTGAGGCAAGATCAATTTAGTCCAACCACTCGAGTTACTATAAGAGGAAGACAACAACAGAGAGTAAATGAGGTCAGGTGGTTATGTTAATTGTTTTTATGTTACTATAATTTTGTTAATCAAGTTTAGGACTTTATAAGGTTTTTAGGGTTGCTTATGTTTCTGCTTATACATAAGATCTCAGAAGTTGCTTAAGGGTTTTTTGTGTAATTATGATGTTTTATAGAACTTGGGATTTTTTACTTATATTGAACTTGGTATAAGTTATGGATGTCATAATTTTTTTATATTGGGGTTTTGTTGAGATTTGGATTTGGTGTGTTTGGTGCGTAAGGTTTTCACTTAAAAAAGGCTTAATTGTGTTCTGAAACTACGATTGATAATTGTGTTCTGAAACTGCGGTTGACAAGCCGAATAACGAGCAAATAACCCCAACATTAAGCTTAAACAACCATCCTTTTTAGCTAAAAATGAGTTCTTTAACATTAAGCCTTATTTTTAGGGATTAGTTCAACGTAAATCCTCATTTTTGGGCTTATGACCCGTGTATGTTTAGTGATTGGTTCTTTAACATAAGGTATAAAAATACGGTTGAATGTTTAGCAATTAGTGATTGATGATTAGTGCTTTGACCCCATGTATGTTTAGTGAGGATAAATAGCTAATTTGTATACAATGTGAGAAAAAAAAAATGTATGATGCGGTCTGTTCTCAAAGTGTTGGCATATCACATTAACGGGTTTGGTGCTAGGCCGGATGTACGAAGTTGTGGTTTAGTTGTACGGAGATGAAACATGTTTCGAAAATGGTACCATTGTGGGTTTTGATGATTAGTCATAAGTCAGAAAAGAAGCTGAAAGAAATTGGCTTATGATAGCTAAGCCGAACAAAATAAGCTCACAAGCCTAAAATAAGCTAAAACAAACACCATTGGTTTATATATGAAGCCTAATATACTTTACGTTGTCTAGACACCTTAAGATTAAGATGCTTTAAGCATATGAAGATATGATATTTTACACTTTTGGTGACTTCCGACCCGTTCGACTAAACCTCTTCTAACTATCTATTCCTTTTTTTTGTGCAGGGGTTCCTACATATCCATCAGGAGGTATTTCAAATACCTTTAATCGAGACAGAACGTGTCTTCTACGGATGCAAACAATAGATAGCAGCAGCCTGCACTTCAATGTAAGCACAGTAGCAAAAAAAACCATCTTGTAATTTTTAGATTATTTATTAAAAAATTTATTTTTTCATGTTCATTGTTGCTGTTTTGTGAGCACGCTGATGCATTGGAACGACATGCTGTTGAATTAGCTCGACGTGCTGATGCAGTGTTGATGCTTTGGAACGACGACTTCAGTCTCCGGAAAATCAAGCCAAAAAAGCATTTGAAATGTCTAAGGGTAACTTCACTTATCCTTCTTTAGCTACTAATAGTTATAATATATGAGTTTCACAAAAGGAAAAACCAATTTATATGTTGTTTGGGATTGCTTAAGCCCATTCAAAACTTCATGAAGCTTGCACATATTGCAACAAATTTAAAGGGGTGTTTGGCATTGCACTTTTAACCGAATTTTTCAATCACTTATCAGATTTCCACCACAAAACCATTCCAAACAGGTGCTATTATCATATCAGTGATTCTAGACAAACCCATTAAAAAAAGAACGCCAAAGCTAGAATAGGCAGTGTACAGTGTACACACTCGACATTAGACATAAAGTCAATTTTTTTTTTTGCTAATGTGGTATGGCATTTCAAGGTTGTATCATTTCGACTACTAGGCATACTTATATGATGATATCTTTTGAGTGCTAGCCAGATACTTATAATACCCCTAATAATGACAAATAAACACAGATCGTTTGCGCAAACATTCACGCTAACAGCTTATTTAGGATGTTTAAGCCCATTCAAAACTTCATGAAGCTTGCACAGATTGCCAAAAATTTAAAGGGGTGTTTGGCATTGCACTTTTAACCGAATTTTTCAGTCACTTATTAGATTCTCACCACAACACCTTACCACACAGGCGTATAGGATTTTAATTTATTGAATATTAACATAATACAGGGTATAAATTGGAAGAATGCTCATCTTTTCTATTTGATGAATCACATCTTGGCAGAATGAAGGTTCCACATATGTTGGAGTATATTGGTGATGCTACTGAACCCATTCGAGAAGTCATTACTTCTGCTATGGCTGAGGTATGATTTCACTTTGTTTTATTTTATTTTCTAAAATGTTCAAAATAAATTAAATTATGTTATAATTCTATGATTGGCAGAAAGCAACGACAACAACGAAATGGGCTGCAATGAGGTCGTCTATTGCTCTTGGCCATATTTTTTGGTCAGATTGTATATATTTTAATATATATTCATAATTAGTTATAATGTTCGTTGCATCGGTAAATGGCTAACTTTACATTAACAGTCGTAGGAATGCTCTGCCGAAATACCATCGCTGTTGTATGGGTGGACATGTGATTTACCCAGTCACGCACAAATCACTGATGCGACCCCACTTTTGGATATTCAGAGCCAACGACACGAGGACGAAGAACAAGAAAAAATGCGGCACCGTTTCCCTCTAATGGTCTTGCTAGAAGTTGATCCGCAAAACTACCAGGTATATGTATTCATTCATCCTACTAATAAACAACACCTGTCTTTTTTGTTATCAATACACTAAAACCCTGGTACTATTAGAAATGCACAGCCTGCGGAAAAAAACTGAATTAGACCCCGTGTTTGGAGTGTCTCACGAGAATCTGTTTTGGAACTGTGAACTGAAAGAAAAAGAATATGAAAAACCGGCGATTCTGATGGCTAAAAGTGTAGTAAATAAGGACTCGAGAAAGAAGGCAAAAAAAGGCCGTTTAGTGGTTTTATGAAATGGAAAAAGAGTGATGCTTCTGAGAAAGATACTGCTCCATTATCATTAAACGACTCAGTTAAGAGAAAGCTACATATGGGTGGTTCATCGTCTGATTTCTTTGCCGATAAGGTGATTAAATATGATATTTTTTGGTTTGATTTGATATGCATTAGTTTTCTTTTGCTAATACATTTATTGCCTCAAGTTTTAGGAGATAAAATCAGGAAGGAGCTAATGAAAAGCAAAGCATAACTTCAGCGTAAGAAATCTAAATCTTTATACAGCAGAATACCGACTTATACCGGAGACATTGTACCTCTCACCATTGAATATAACGCTCATTGCATCGTAAGTTCCACAATCTTTTTTTTTTGTGTATTTTTTGAGACTTTGCGGATAATCTATTTGTTCTTGGTGTTTAACAGAAAATACAAACAAATTAGCTCTTTCAAAATCAGAGAACTTGTTGTGACTTGACTGTTATGAATGCGAAGGTGCTACAACATGAGATCGCATTCCAATTTTTGGATTCCAGTGGCATAGGTTAAACTGTGATAACATAGCAAACTATGCCGTAACTACGGGTACACTGGCTCGAGCCATAAGGCTGAATCAATCTGCCCTCTTTTGAGGCATATAAAGGGTATGCATGTTTATTATTTTGTTGACACATTGTTCTTCAACTTTTTGGCTTTCACTTTTCTCTATTTATTAGCTGTAGGAATCCTCAAAGGCACAAGTTTGGGTTGAAGTGGAGAAATCACTAAACATTCGGCTTCAGGTATGGAGCATTATACTTCCTTACAAGGCAGCCTTAACCCAATGTTTTCAGAATTTAAAGGACATTTAAAGATAGCAAATAGTGCTTATTATTAGATTAAGTGTTGTTTGGGATTGCATATAGAACATTGCTTATTATTAGATTAGGTTCTGTTTGAGAATGAACGCAGTGTACTATTCGTAAAACAAATCGAAACCGAAATTTGTTGCAATCTCATTGCAATAAAAATACCCCTATATCCCCATGATAAATGTATGATTCAAGTCTTGAAAGTTTGATTTCTTAGAAGATATTCTGACTATCACATATTTGAATATAAAACATACATTGAATAATAATTTAATGCGAAAATTTATAGATAGAAACATATATGATTGGCACTTAATGATCATGAGTAGAAAAGAGAACAAGTTTAGATTATTCAGTGTCCCAGGATGAAATATTGTTATATGAAAAGTAAGTGGTACAACAACATAGCATTGGCTAGAGCATTGACTGGAGCAAAGGTGCAAAGCCGACAATAGGCATTTTATGGTGCAATTAGTTTCGGTACAGCTGCCTGAAAGTTTGTTGCTAGCTGTCTGAGTTTTAGAAAGCAATTCAGGATTAATTTTTCAGCGATATACTAGAGGCCATTCGTACTACTACTTTAGAGATTGTTGCAAAATCTAAAGGTATATCAAATATTATAATTACTTTGTTTGTGAAGAAAAAAGGTATTCTGAATCTCACCATATGTTGATAGGTTGTTGAATTTCTAGAAAAAATGTATGGGCACTCTACCGTGGAAGTGCAGGTATACTGACTTTTAGAATCTAAAAGTGTAAACAAGCAAAAATATAATTTTATTAATGCTATAATGCTTCTTAGAGAAAACAATACTAAAGAATTGTTGTGTTTCTTTTTTTTCTTTCTTCTAATGTTTGAATTTTAATGTGTGTTTACAGGAGGCTTTTGTTAAGATTCGGGAACAAGCAAAGGCATATCTAGAAGTGAAGGGATAAGCTTGCAAGTGGTCTTGATCCATTTATCTCAAGGCACCTATTATCGCATAGAAGTTGACTCAAGGTAAAGGAGATTCTATAAGATGAAGATTTGAGTTCTAAAGTAGCACATACAAAAGCTATGTGTTTTAGATATTACATTTCATTTGTAGTACACAGATTTCGTATTACTTTACTTTTTGAAACAATGGGATGTTGTGTGTTTTAGACAATGGGTCAAAACCAAATTTTTATGTTTTGGGTCACCATATATGAGGGTTATTAAATTTAGGAAGGAAAAAAGAATGCTGCTAGCATTTTAATGCATGATAACAGTGGCAGGTTGTGAGTAATAGGGTACTTAGATTGGCTGTTTACCATGTATACAAACAATAATAGACGGCGAAAATGAAAACGAAAATAACCCGCGCTCCGCAGCGAAGCGCGGGTTAAAAACCTCGTTAACTTTAAACATTAATCAGTACACTTTGTAAAGAGTGAAGTTTAATATTAAGAATAAACATGTTTGTTAACCTAATTTTAGTATTAAAAATTTATTATTAACTTTAAATATTTACCAGTACGTTTTGTAAAGCGTAAAGTTTTAATATTAAAAAAAATTACATGTTTCCGAACGCAATTTTAGTATTAAAATTTTAAACTACGGAAATAGTATATAGGTTATCGTTTCGTTGCACAAATAGTCTTTGGGTTATGGGTCCGTTGCAAAGTTATTCCTTAATAATGACACTACACGGAAAAAGTCATTGGGTTATTATTCCGTTTCAAAGTTAGTCCTTAACATAAAACTCCACGCTCCACAACGAAGCGTGGGTTCAAACCCTCGTTATAAACTAAAAGCTAGAACATGTACTCATTCCTAAAGAATCGGTCTATATAGAAAGGCTCAATCGACACTTGCAAAAAGTGTACAGGGTCAAAGACTGGTTTCCATGCCGATTTATATATTTTAGGAGTTTTACTTTATAAAATGTACATTTTACATGAACCGTCTAAACTCTGAATTAAGGAGATCCATAACATTGTTAGCAGACGTGTTTGTATGGCCCAAAGGCCTGACTTGTATTTGTATCTTGTTCTCATGATTTGGCCCAATGTTTAGTATATATATATATACATTGTATTGTACTCATTATACTCATTCAATAAACACGATTCACATGGTATCAGGCCATTATCTAAGCCGATCCAAACCCTAAAATACAAAACAAACCCTAATCCCTCCACAGCGACTTAACAGTCACCTTTACACCTTCATCACATCGATTTAACAGTCGATTATCAATCCATAATGACAAACAACGAACACCCATCTTCACCCCCTACCCTCACCTTGGTTGAAAAACTTTATGCGGTTCATAACATCAACAGTCTCATTCCTGAGAAGCTGGATCTCGCTGAATCAAACTACTCCACATGGATTTATTTTTTCAAAGGCCATTGTAGCAACTTCGGTGTCCTAAGGCACATCGAAGAATCTGTCACCGAGGCCTTGACGTCGACTCCACCAACGGACGAATGGATCACGGCTGATTCCATCATCAAATCTTGGATCTTTCTCACCCTCTCTTCGACCCTTCGAAAAAGGTTGATTAAAGCAAATCCTAAAATGGCTAAAGCCGCTTGGGATGCCATTGAAACCATTTTCCAAGACAACAAACGCACCCGCACCATCTCCTTAAAAGGAGAATTACGGGTCATTCAAATGGGAGACCAAACTGATGATGAATACTTTTCAAAGATCGAGGCTATCCTCGCCCTTCTTACTGATTTAGGTTCGAATATGTCTGATGAGGATGTAGTCACATACACCATCACGTGAGGTGTGTCGTAATTTTGGACGTGGCTTTTGTCGTTGGGGCGATGCTTGTCGTTTCCTTCATGACTCCTCTCGTTCCCTAGGTACTCCTCGCAACAGTAATAATTCTACAACTCATGGCATCACTCAGGGGACTTTACCTATGCATGCTGGATCTCAATCCTCAAGTGCTATTGCTGAAGCAACAAGGACCGAAATCAATAGGACGAACAATCGGATCGTGACAACCGTACCACAACACGTGATTTGTCGAAATTTATGGACCGTGGCGTTTATCGTTGGGGCGATGCTTGTCGTTTCTCATGACATCCTCTCGTTCCATTGTACTTAATCTGTCCTCCGCAACAGGTAATAATCCTACACTCATCGCACCGACTCAGGGGACATTTCCCAATCATGCTTGGATCTCCAATCTGTGGTTGAAATGTATTCACAACACAGCTTGATACAACTCTTACAATCCCAACAACCATGTTATCCCCAATTTGTTTGCAATGCTTATCAGCTAATCTCGGCCCCCAACGACACCAGCTTTCCAGTCTGTCAACACACGGCCAACAAGCTTCAGCCCACAACAACAGGCTCTTCTCCCGGGTAACTGTGTTACATGGTTCGACTCCAGCAAAAGGTCAAGCAACGCTTTTTTGCCTCAAGCTTTAATACCATGACCTTCAGAGACCAACAATGCAAATTGAACATGATACTGGCTCGTCTCAATTAACCTCTAATGCCACTAAATTTAAGATACACTTTTTAATTCACGCATGTATCCATCTGTTCTTGTTGGTGACGGAATCCATTCCAGTCATCAACAACTGTCATAGCACTTTACTACTCCTTACAGACCTCATACACCTAAAAAACTACTCATAACACCCAACATTTTTAAAAACTTAAATCGGTCAGACAATCGTTTAGAGATAATAAATGTACCATTGAATTTGATGAGTTTTGTTTTCAGTGAAGGATTTCCTGACCCTCAAATTCCTAACTCCGATGTGACAGCACGGGTGATCTCTATCCGGTCACATCTCCGTCTTATCCTAAAGCCTTTCTGGTCAGTCAGCAAACGTGGCACCAACGACTTGGTCATCCTGGAAGTGACGTGTTACGTTCTTTAGTTTCTAATATCTATTCTTGTAAATAAGACTAAGTAACTGTGCTTTGTCTGCTTGTCAGCTTGCAAGCACGTGCGACTATTCCTTTTATTGCTTTCAATGAAACATTGTTAAGTCTCCTTTTGGCATTTTTACTCGGATTTTAGACTTCTCCACTTTTCGAGTGTTTCAGTCATTAAATACTATTTTTAATTTTTTAGATCATTTTTTTCGCATTAACCTGTGGTAATCCTCTTCATAAATAAGTCTGATGCAATGTCTAAATTCATTCTTTCCTGCTTTTGTATAAAGAAATCATTCAGGTTGATATATAAATCCTAGCCAATGTGGGACATGGAGTTGTGTTTGACAACAATGCCCTTACACTATAATTTGCCACCAATGGGTATTACCATTCGTTCTCTCTTGTCCCAAAAACATCTCAACAAAATGGCAAGTCGAACGCAATGACACGTACCATTAACACACCTCATCGTACCTTATTATTTCAAGACACACTTACCCCCTAAATCACCATTTTGGGTTTGAAGCCCTACACATGGCCGCCACATCTCTTAAACATACTTCCATCCACATGCCGATGTAACAATGAGATACCACATACCCGTCTTAACAAGACAACACAATAATTTATGCCGATCTTCGTGTCTTTCGGTGTCTTTGCTAGCCTAACAAGTTCACAACACCAATCACAAACTTGAACCCCGGCTACTCTCACGGATTTTTTCTTTGGCTCCCACTTAATCACCATGGGTATCGTGTCTTTACTTAAATACGGAAATGAAAATCATACTATCCTCGTCACGTGACTTTTGATAGACGGTTTTTTCTGTATGGGTCTATGACTTCCGATCCTCACACCATGACAATTTCCTTGACACCTGATCCAAATTTAATACAAAAAACATATGCTTCCATAATATGCCCACTGTTGGCATCCCTATTTTCCGCAACTCGACAACCCACATCTCCTCACCACAACCCTCTCCACTTCTCCCACGGTTCCACTGGCCCGCGCCAACCATCAGCCCATTAATCACTCCACTTTGCACCCACTTCCTTCCGCCACTACTAAGCCAACACCCACAGACTAATCTTCCATCCACCCACAAACCGTATACCACCCACTCCTCCCCCGCTACCCTCACCCGCTACCACTCAACCTAACGCAATCTCGCTTCGACTCACTCCATGGTCACTCGTTACCGTGTTGGTACTAATCATCCTACTCAACGATATACTTTATCTGTGTCAACTATTTCCCCTATTCTAAAGTCCTACAACCATGCTTTTCAAGTATCTCGTGCTATGGCTTGAGGAATATAATGCATGTAAATAAAAAAAATACGTAGATTCTTGTGCCACGACATCGAATGCTAACATTGTTCGGTTCCTATGGCCTTTTTCAGCATAAATAAAATGCGATTTAAGCACTCTTCATAATCGTAAACAAGGCTCGCCTTGTTGCAATCGGCACACACAGCTCAAGTATTGATGTTGATGAGACTTTTTTATCCCGGTTTTTATACGCACCCACTATTCTTACGTACTTAGCCTGCCTTTCTCGGGACATTGGCCTCATTTCATCATCAGCTTGATGTCCCAAGAATGCTTTTTTCAATGGTTCATTATCCGAGAACAGTTTACATGCAGCACCCTCATTGTTTCGGGATTCACAACATCCTGATCTGTTTGTCTTTGTACAGCTATCTCTATAATATTATGTAAAGAACGAATGGTTACCTTAGGAGTGCTGATTTTGTCATTAAGGATTAATGCATACGAAGATGATGATTACCACCATTACCAGAATTACCATAAATGTTTTTTACTTTTAAAGCAATGTTACTCAGCAATGATCCAGAATCCTTGCCTCTCACACCCACGAACCATATATAATGAATCAGAAACAAGAACAATGATTAGCGAATGAAAAAATAAAAACCCTAAAAAATTAAGGTTTAAACACAATCCACTCACCCTCAATTATGAATGAAATCATGTAGAATAAAGATAATTAATGCGTCGAAAAACAGCAAAACACAAGAACGACAAACCCTAAAAACACGAAACGAAACCCTAACCCTAAATAATCAACAACTCTATAAAAACGTTAATGGAAAATAACCGAAGGTTAATCAACACTAACAGATTCGTTATAGGGTATAAAGATTAAAAAGGGTAGGATTAATCCATCGGAATTAGAGGAACAAGGGATGTCGCCGTTTTCGCCATGGTTTGAGAGAGAATTAGGGTTTTCACTTTGTTTAGGGTTCTTGTTCCGTTGCAAAGTTGATCCTCGACGATTGATACGAAGGCTATCGTTTTGTTACACAGTTAGTCCTT
This sequence comes from Tanacetum coccineum, assembly GCA_026074375.1. Classification (NCBI taxonomy): domain Eukaryota; kingdom Viridiplantae; phylum Streptophyta; class Magnoliopsida; order Asterales; family Asteraceae; genus Tanacetum; species Tanacetum coccineum. Next base: position 29,906 of record BQNB010001688.1, read on the forward strand.
AATGACTGATATTTTAACAAAAATGTACGAAAAAAGTCTCTTCTGCTTATCTGTCACTACAAAAGCGATCTGTGAAAATTTACGTAAATAGTCCATTTGTTTTACCCATTGTTAAAACACCCGTCCTTAACAAACACTTTCGTTTAACATAAATAAATGTAAAAAGTGTACGTTGTCAAAGACCGGAGTTTTCCATGCCGATTTATATATTTGAGGAGTTTTATTTTATAAAAATGTAGATGGTACATTTTACATGAACCGTTTACCGTCTGAATTAAAGAGATCCATAACATGACAAGATGAATGAAATGGGCTACCTACCAACTCATAGACTGAAGCATGCAAATTATTAAAAATGGGCTATTAAGCCCAAGGTCATGTACTAAGAGAACGGGCCTACAATGTACATATCCTAGATGTCTTGAGGAAAGCCTTGCTCAAGGCCCTCAAGCCGTTTTATACATAAAGATGAAACTATGAAAGTAGTTAATATACACCGGAGGTGTACAGGAAAACCGGTTCATGAATCGAACCGGGAAAAAAAAAATCAAAACCGGTTTTTTGAAACTGGTTTCCCTCAAACCGAACAGGCGGTTTGTAACCGGTTTAAAAAAAATCGACCGGACCGGGTTGTAAACCGGTTTTAACCCAACCGGTTGCATAAAAACCGGTTGACTAACCGAACCGATTTTGTATTTTTCATATGAAAAAACCGGTTTATAACCGAACCGGTTTTAGTCAAAACCGGTTCTTTGACTGGTTGACTAAAACCGGTTCGGTTAAAAAACCGAACCGGTTTTTAAAAAAACCCGAAATGTTCACCTCTAATATACACGTTTTAAAAGAACACACGCTTCGAAACGTTCAAACTTGAAAAAATATCCACACTTTTTGGACATTAAGATCTGCCATGCACAGTTTTATAATCTTGAATTGCCATGCACGTACAAAGAAGGTGTAAAATAGATCTACCATTCAACTAACACCAACACGATACAAATGGGTGACACTATATAATTCAAATAACGTACACTATCAACTAGGATTATTCATTACTTTTGATGATATAATTGAACTATTAAAGTAGCAAACTTGTAGTTTCTGGGAGACAACTTAGAAACATTTTATGTTAATTTATATAAGGGGTTGTTCTTCTTCGCTTATTATGACAAGTTTTGTTAGCTAAACATTTGACATAACCTTATTTTTATTGGTTTATAAACTTTTCTGCAGCTTATGACTTATTTATATCCATAATCTCAAATGAATAAGCTAAGAAGTCACTATATCAAATTGCTGAAAATCTCATAAGTCCATAATCTTAATGTTCTAAACCCTACTTGTTAATTAACTTTGACAGGCTCAACTGCCAATTCAACTGGTTTTGGTTTCAACCGGTTTACAATAACCAAATCGGTTTTTAGTTCGACTATGTGAACCGGCCGAGTCAAATTGGATTCGAAGTATTGCCCTAAAGGTGTACATATTAAATTATACTCGTAAGATAATCATACTAGAAACCTTCCTACTCTTATACGGGTATTAATAGTAAGTAGTTATATTAGAGGATCCATTATTATAAACCTTTTACAAATTTTATATAATAACTCATCAATAACTTCTAGATCTTTTGATATTATAAACCTACATTCATTATACTATAAACTTATACAATTTTATAGAATGTTTTATATAACAAATGCATTAAATGTATTAAATTAATAAAGAGGTTCAAGAATTAGGTATTCTTCATGTCAAATAAACATGAAATTAGTGTTCACTATTGTTGAAATGAAACATAAACCTTTTCATCTAATTAAATCTAAGTAGGGGTGGAAACGAGCCGAGCCGAGCCCGAGCCTGCCAGAGCTCGAACTCGGCTCATTTATATTTCAAAAAGCTCGAGCTCGAGTTCGGCTCGTTTTGAGCCTTAAGAGTTGAGCTCGAGCTCGACTCGTGGTATGATATATAAAGCTCGAGCTCGTTTAGGGCTCGGCTCGTTTGTGATGCGCTTATAACAATAAAGTTTGGCTTCTTTAACTTACTTGTTCGAGCTCGTTTATCTATATCTCGTTTATTTGTTTTGAGCTCGTTTACTAGAGGTCGTTTCGCGAGCCTGGTTTCTTAAATGAGCTTCAATTTAAGCTCGAGCTCGTTTAGGCTCAGCTCATTCGAGTTTTTATCGATTCAACATCGAGCTTTTCACAAACAACTCGGCTTATTTTGACCCCTAAATCTAAAAGTTACTAAAATCCAAAAGTAGAATCAACCAATGTAGTGGTTGAAGTTGTACATGTTATTCCGTAAAGGGAAAATGGAGTGATGTATGGATAAAGATGGGGCAAAATATGTAACCAGGGTCCAATAGACCACTGCAACTAGCTAGTGTCTAGACTAGGTAGGTTAGCCAGGACCATAAGCCGCCTGAACCTGAATAATCTTAATAAAAAACACTAAGCCCTGGGTCCTTTGTTACGTGATCAAGTTAACTTAAAAGATAGTATGTGTTTATGTAGACATGCACGTTTCTAACAGTCAGCATTATGTTACCCTATTTACGCAATATATAGGTTTCTTATGTCATCATTGTATCTAGTGCTACCCAAACTATCTTGTCATTCATTCGTGGTGTTATTTATGGGATGTCACAAACTCAACTACACATGTTTTTCCAAGATATTGTCCAATGCCAACAGAATAAGTTTTAGGATGATTGTATAATACTCGTATGATACGTCTGAATTCCTAATATTAAATCAGGAAGTAACTAGGTATATAATACTTTTTTAAGTGTTATACAAAAGCTTTAATTCAAATCATGTTTAATTTTCCCTTGTTAATTATTAAGTAACCAAAAAAGAGTTACTAGTAGTAACTTAATATTTTTGGACTGGATGCTACTAAAATGAATCATGATTTTTTTTTACATAAATTAACACTACGATCCCGTGACTTTTTAGGACACCTTCATATATTTCCGCTGCTGCTAAAATGGAAACATGTAACTTCCGGTTGTAGTTACTTTTCAAATGGAAGACGATGTCTTTTGAAACAGAGATTAACTTCGGTATAAATGCTACATGTTACTAACTAATTATAACAATCTACTTCATTGCATAGAGTCTTTCCGATATGAATGTGCACTTTAATTTGAAGAAAACAACTTAGAAGTGATTCATGTTAACTTACTTTAGAGGATTAATATAACTTTACATGGTTAGGGTTTGTGTGCCATTGGGTTGAATAGTCTTATGAATTACAGTTGGCTAAAAGGCCAGAAATCACGATTAAGAAAGAAAAGATCATTTTACAAGGGTTGGAAATTTGTCAACCACGGACTTAAAAAGTCTTTAGCATAGTTGGCAAAGATTTGATAATAATAGCTTTGATTGATCTATCCATACCAAGGCAAAAAGGTCTTTGTCATTTATACGGACAACTTTGGTACCTGATTATCTTTATTAAGCTTTATTTAATTTAGAAAAAATTACATGTTTCGTCCCTGTGGTATACCCAGAAATCACGTTTCGTCTCTATTCGATTTTAATTACACTGATGGTCCCTATTTTATCAAACATGTTTCACTGATAGTCCCTATTCTGGAAAATAAAGACTATCCGTGTAATTAATTTCAAACAAATTAATTACACAGTTGGTCCTTATTTTTGAATAATAAGACCATCAGTGCAATTAGTTTGAAAATTAGGGACCATCAGTGTAATTACAATCAAATAGGGATGAGACATTATTTCTAGGTAAAACCACAGGGACGAAACATGTAATTTTTCCTTTAATTTATAATCGTAAGAAACCAAAAGGCAATACCAATAGTAACTTTTACTCTTTCAATAAGAAGCTTCCAAGTTGTAGCTAGAAGAAAAATATAATTGTCTCCGTGGAATTAATCAAACCCCTTGGGACTTTTAACTTCAAAAGATGGCCTAATAAGTTACGACTACGGTCATGCTTTACTTTCTAATTTTGAATATACGTCCTTTCGGCTTTTCTATATAATTGCGCTTTTCTTTTTTCATTAGGTTTTTGAGTTAGCATGCACACCTATATATCATGTTGCCATGTTGGTACATAGGTACATTGTCGATTTACATTGGTATACTCTTAACTATTGTAGTGCAACCAAACAACTTTCCTATGAAAGAAAAAAACATCGCTAACTAAACATCGAAATAAAGGAATCGGATATCATCTGCAAGAGGTATTAGGTATATGTATCTAACTAGACGAGTACCCGTGCATAGTAACAGAATTTTATAGCGTTTATTGATAAATAAAATTTGTGGGTTATAAACGGAAAATAATACAAGTTTAAGGATTTTAAAGATTAAACAATATTTAAAATGGATAAAATTATCGTTTTCATATATAGTTTTTTTTTCCACTTTAAAGAATATGATGTAAACCCTTTATATATAGAGCCGTTCAAAAAAAAAACCCCTTTATATATAGTATAGATTTAGATAGGAATGATTCAAATGAATCCAAGTTCATAGGATCAGATTGTGTATATTTGTGTAATTTTGGAAATTTGTATTATTTATATTATATACTTCATTCGTCTCAATTTATTAGTTCACTTTTGACTTTTTGAAGTCATTCTTTTTTAATTTTGATTTTAATTGATTTTCTTTTTGTTATATAATATTTGATGCAAAATATATAAATGAATTGAGTTTTGAATATATTTTCATTTGTATAATTTTCATCAAATATTATATGACACAAACAAAAATATTTATTGTCAAAGTTGAAAAATAAAAATTTCAAAAAGTCAAAAGTGAACTAATAAATTAGGAAGAGAGAATATATATTATTCAATGAACATATCTCACAATTAAAATAAGAATTCTCAAAACCTAATATGCTATCAGCCTAGTTCCTGGCCGCCATCTTCTTTTCTCCATTCATCACCAAATCCTGCCTACACTTCATGGATCGTTGTTTATCGACGTGCCTTTATTTTGATCTGATCCTTTTTATCTGAAGAGGCTATAGACGAGACCTTTGGCCACACCACCTCTCACGTTGTTGGGTCTGCCCTAGAAGATACCTATCGACATGATTCTCTTGAGCGTACTCATACTCTTGGGGATTCACTTCGTTATATAAATAATGGCTCCTCAATTGTTTCTATACTTTTCTCGCAACTTCAGGGGTAGTTGTAACCAACTTTAAGCTATTGGCCACCCCTTCGAGGAGGATGATAAATCTCACTAGTTCCTATGTGGCATTGGTTCGTCCTTTGAAACATTCTCCACTACTTAAAGACTGATCACCCCTAGACCTAAGTTTCATGATCTCGTCTCTCAAGCCGAGAGTCATGAGATGTTTTTACAATCTATCAATGACTCTACTGTGGCTTCGGTCACTTTAAACACCACCTTTTCTCATGCGGACACTAACTCTTCATCATCACGTGGTCGTGGCAGATCCTACTCTCGTGGTTCCTCTAATCGAGGTAGGGGTCATGGTAATAGACTTCCTCCTCATTGCTAACTATGCCGAAAAGAAGGTACTTACGCAAATCAATGTCTAGATGTGCATACTTTTGCTTGTCATCCTTCCACTATTGATGCGAATCTCATTGAGGCCTTCCAAGCACAATGCAACACATCCGCTCCTTATTGGTTTGTTGATACATGGGCATCGACGCATATGACACTAGATTATGCACATCTTGATGTTGCTTCTTCTTACTCTCGTAATGAATCTGTTATTTTTGGTAATGGCGATGGTGCCTTTATTTCTCATATTGGCAGATCTTACATATCTCTTAATATATCATTACTTGATGCTTTCTCACAAAAAGTATTCTTTCAGTTAGCAAGCTCACACAAGAAATTCAAGTTTATGTTGTGTTTTATGACCCTATGATTTTTTATACAGATGCGCCACTCCAAAGAAACATTAGCACAAGGAAGACGTAGAAAAGGTTTATATGCTCTTGAGCAGGGCATGTCATACCCCGTCTAGGCGGAAACACGAGGCGTGACGGAGAGGACCGTCATAACACATTGATATAAAAAAAATAAAGAATTCACTAAATGAAAATCCAACACGAATGTGCCATGACGACTCTCAACATAAGTGAAGACTTGTATCGTGGATAGTCAATACCACGATAACATAGTCATAAAGTCATAAAATCTCACAACCTGGGATAGGCATTCAACAATCAACCATTCAACAAAAGTCATAGGCAAAAGGTAAATGCAAATTATTCAATGACCTAAAAAGGGTTCCATCTAAAGTCACACTAGGCTTGGCAGGGAGCACTATCCTTCTCAAGCATTATCATTGTTATCTCCTGAAAATGAATACTCAAAAATGTCAACATAAAGTTGGTGAGCTCATAGGTTTAAGTAATAAACCCATTTGTTGTGCATATAATACAAGTAGGATAATAGTGAGTAAGATGTGCATATACAAGAACTTAACGAAACAAAACAGATCGCAACAACTAAACCTCATGACCATATCACATATAACTTGACCGGAATATATTCACCCTTGGACAAGAACCACACAGAGACCCAATGGAGGGGGTGTCAACCCATATAGTACTATTAATACATCCTTTAGATCCAAACCAGAGTTAAATAGTTGTGCATAAATAAAGCACACAAATTAAATCCACACAATAAGGCACATATTGCAATAAAAACGCACATCTTGTCCAAAATATGTAAACAGTGTACACAACACAAAAGCATTCAGAAATAACATTTGAGTGTCATTAACCCAAGAAAAACATAATTAAAAAGGGGCTACAAAACTCACCTCAACAAAGTAGTAATAACAGAAATAATACGCAAGTTCAATAAAACAACGTGTCCTAACCGCGACCTAAATCAATAAGACGCCTTAGGAACAATACGATATGTTCATTACGCATATTAGTTTTATAAATTTTATCACCTATATAAAGTTGTAGTGAAGTTTTATAGAGTTTTAGATGTGAAAAACGCTTAGAAAACAAGTATACATTAATTTTTAATACAACAGAAATTTATGTTGGCTGTCCATATTTTCACCCGACTTTAAACGATCATATCTCACTCGTTTCTTAACGTATAGCCCTACGGAGTCTCCATTCCCAGATTCCCCTTCACCCCTTTTCCACTCAACCTAGAAACAAGACCGAGCGTTGTTCCGGTTCGCCTCTAGAGTAGGTGCCGTTTCGGGTTTTCAAGTTCTTAAAATGTTAGACTGGCTGACACAACCAAATTAATTGGTTGATCTGGCTGGTGGCTCCTACATTTAGGGCTCCTTTTCGGGATTCAAAACTTAAAGGCATCCAAATAAGCGTTACAAGACAGGTCGGTCTTGTTTCTGGGTTGAGTGGAAAGTGCATAAGAACTAACCTAAAAGCCTTAGAAAACCCTAATTTTCAATACCAAAACCCTAATTCCTTTAGCAACCCTTATAAATCCTTAACCAAAACTTGAACCTTTCTTAAATACTTGAGAGAGAGCTGAGATTTAGTATGTGTTTGAATGTGTTGCTTTTACTTGCTAGTTGGTTCATTATATAGTGCAATTAATAGAATGGTCAAAAAAGGCTTTCTACATCGCGTGATCTTGTTACACTAACATGGTAAAAGCACATTGGGGAGGGGAGGGGCTCATTGAGCTAAGATATATGATGGGGAAAAGGGAGGGGAAAAGTGGCTATGTTTGGTGGCTTTTATATTTAGCATGGTTAAAGAATTGTGGGAGATACAAGGTGAAAAACACACGTTGGACTACCTACAATGAGGTGGCTGATTTTGGTTGTCAAAAAGGGAATAATTTTTGAAAGTGTATATAAGTTGTAAAATTGTTATCTCAAAGGTGATGAGAATATTGTGTATGTAGTGCATGCATGCATGATATATAATGCAAGAGTTGAAAGATTTATGTAAAATTTATGAAATCGAATGTATATGTTTATAAAATCATGCTCATGAGAATAATAATATACTTGCTTAACCTAGACTGAACTTAGTTTAGTGACGGAATACGTTCAAAGATGTTTCTTGTTATACGTGGAATAACCTAACGGTTATACGTAAAGTCAAATATTCAAGTATTTAGAATAAACGTTCAAGTTTATGAATAAACATTAACCTTACAATTGTCAGTTGTCACAGGGCCAACAAGCATTTTTGACAAAGCTTTCTTCTAAACGAATCAAAGCTTCTTTTGAACTATGGCATAATCGATTAGGTCACGTGTCTCATGAAATTATTTCAGTTTCAAATCAGCTGGGTTGTTTATTTGTTACTTCTTTTTTACCGTACTCACAAATATGCTCTTCTTGTCATTTGTCAAAGAGAAAATGTTTATCTTTTGATCTCAATTTAAAACGTTCTTTACATGTATTGGATTTGGTTCACTATGATTTATGGGGATCCTCGCCTATTATGTTCTTTAATGGTTTTAGATACTATGCTATTTTTTATGATTATTCCAGGTTTACCTGGTTCCATCCAATGAAGGCCAAATGTATTTGTTGCATTTGTTGCCACGGTTCAAACGCAATTCTCATGCAAAATTAAGGCTTTTCAGTCTGATGGTGGGACATAATTTATAATTAACCAAGTGTGTACTCTTTTGTCCAATAATGGCACACATTATCGACTTTCATGCCCTTATACACCACAACAAAACGGGCGAGCAAAACGTAAGCGCTACAACATCACCGAAACTGGTTTAGCCATTATGTTTAATGCTCACGTTCTGGCTATTTTTTGGACACATGCTTTTAGCTCAACCTCTTACTTAATAAATTGATTGCCAACAATGATTCTTGACAACAAGTCTCCATATGAACTATTATTTTCCTCGAAGCCTAGTTACGAAAACTTGCATTTTTTTATGTTGTGTTTTCTTATATCTTTGGGATTATTCTTCTCACAAACTCGCTCCAAGAAGTGCTCCATGTGTTTTTATTGGCTATAGTTCTCAATATAAGGGCTATCAGTGTCTTGACTTATCTACAAAGCGAGTTTATACTACTTGTCATGCTCAATTTGACGAGATTTATTTTCCATTCAAGGTCCATCAACCTACGGCTTCATCATGCATGCTTCTATTGTCTAATTATTGTAATGACTACACGGTGTCTATCTCCCGACAAGCACTGCTACCTCCCTCCACGACTCCACATCCCCGGCTCACACTCCTTCATCCGAGTTATGCACCGACCCACCTCCACATGCACAACTTATTGCATCCCCAATGCACACTAATCAGCCCCCACTGTCGCCTCCTATTGCGCCTCCACAAGCCTCCGCGTCCGTTCACCTGATCGTCACTCGCTCCAAGGATGGTATTTTCATGTGTCTGCATTAGTTATACATCAAGCTCTCTTTGCTATAAAAGAGCCCAAGGGCTTCAAATCCGTTGCTACGGATCCGAAATGGTTTGCTGTAATGTGTGATGAGATGAAAGCTTTGAAACACAATGCTACATGGGATTTAGTGCCATGTCCCACTAAATCTAAAATTTTCGGATCCAATTGGGTATTTCTAACCAAGTTTCTTGCTAATGGTACCATTGACAAATTTAAAGCCCGCCTTGCTGCTGATGTGGAGGTTGTGAAGACTTCACAGGAAGCTTTACAATCCCCTAGGCAAAGTATCTAACCGTTGTAGTGTAGTAAGGCAAGACTCGAGGGTTGTTATCGTTCTCTAGGGGAATAGGTTGGGAAGGCTCGAACACGGTCTAATAGAATTATAAGGGGTTGAGAGAAGATTCTTTTTGTGTTTTTATATTTTTAAAAAAGCAGGCAAATATCATGGTTTTGAGAGGTTGGTTTGTTTTAGCTAATTAAACTAAATATAATCTAAACTACTGGTGATAACTTTATGATAAAAAGATGTATTTACCTAATCATGCACTACTCCTTAGATTGCTTCTCCTAAATCTGTTGCTTTGTCACACTTGCGATGATCTGTGTAAGTATTTCCTAAGTCATGAACGAATTACACGAACCCGCCGCCTATTTAATATTCCGTTAAGGCAACGCACAAGAAGATAGTATGAAGACTATTACAAGGCCCCTAAGAGTATATTAAATGCATGTGAAATATCTTAAGAGGGATCAACCATATTAGGGGTAAGGTAGTATGAAGACTGTTACCGATGGTATCCTTTCTACACACTCGCGTTTCCCTAGACGTCTATGTCAATTAATATCTTATGGCTAGTTTTCTAGAGCCTAACGCGCACATCCATCAACAAGAAGCAACATTAACAGGATCTACAACCTAAGTTTTATGCAATCATAAGTAAATACAAATGAGGGTTTAGCCTAACATGTTATAAAGAAAGCAAGAGCATAAATCAATCAAACAACACGTAGACATATTGAATGATTAATGATAAACAATCTTACTTGATTAAAAAATGGATTGAAGGTAGTTACAATAGGGTTTTGAGGCCTTAAAAATAGCCTAAAAAGCTGCTAGAATGACTATGGTTCGTCTCCCAAAAGTTATACAAAGTTACACACTTAAAACCCTAAAATCGGTTTTGTATATATAGTAAAAATGGTGCGACGGCGTCGCTTTGAAGTCTGGACGCCGTCGCCACGTGGATGATTCTAGATCCTCTTTAAGTCGGCCACGTCCTGACGCCGTCACTGGATCTCTGACGCCATCACGATGAAGATCCTGACGCCGTTGCTTTATGATGGAGACGCCGTCTCCACGCGCTGTATACACAATTCTTCATGATTTTTGGTATAGAGTCGTAATCTTGTCCGTTTCTTCTCCAAATGAGCCCAAGTCATGTGTATTTCCTCCAAATGCCATCTAAGTGCTAAAAACCTAAAAACAAACGATTAAGCACATAATCTGTGCATATTTGCATGATTTAGGGGGTTAAATGGCCTCGAAAGAGTGTATAAAATGACACCTCATCAAATACCCCTACACTTGGGATTTGCTTGTCCTCAGGCAAATGGGCCTTTCTACCTAGACAATAGCAATATTGGGGGCATTTAACCTACTCTTTAAAAGCATTTACAACACAACCTTCTAGACCTCGTAATTAAAAGCACGGAAAGTATATACTAGCACCTCACATAAGTGTTTGAGATTCTCTCTTTAACTCGGATGTATAATAAATTATAACAACTATGGGAAGCGAAAAATCAACACTCATTACCTGTCATAGCATATAAATTACCATAGGCTTGGTAAAGGATCAAAACCTCCACCGCTAGGCACAAGTACTAGTCATTACTATCAAAGAGGTCTTTTTAAAGGGTTGTGGGGTGTAGGTGTAAGATAACATTAACGGAAACGGAAACAGATGGAATATACATGCTGATTTGGTTGCTAAGCCAAGACTCAAACAAAGATATACAAACTTTACACAACTCTACATCAATCTATTTCTTTTTTCTTTTCTTGACTCTATGATAAACATAAACATAAGCAAATGGCAGACCATACATTTTTGTAGCACTTTTTTTATATACATTTTTTTCGTACTCGTTTGCCCTGCCATTGCTTAAACATATAATACATCATGGGGGTTTATAGATACACCCCTACACTTGAACTTTTACATACTCGATATTTAGAGTCTAACTAATGACCCGAATTGAGGCGGATCAACATAACATGGAGCTTATTGAGCTCTATTGGGGTAATAATTACTTCTTCCCTAATTCTTCATAAGATGAATACTACCATGAATCCCAATCGTCCTAAAACTGTATTTACAAGGATTAGGACTTATCAACCGTGTACTCAATAATTAATTCGGGTTAAAACAATAATGTATTAAAAGCGAGTACACACAAGGTAGGGTAAGGCGATTTGGGTGTAACAATTGGTTCAAGGGTGGCAATGCTCTTCATTAATAGTTCGGATTGACCAGAAAATTACGAGAACCCTAAAAAAGGATGGGCTCGAAGGATTATACTAGGGGTATCCTGCACTAAAAATGAGTGTATGGCAAGGGTGTGGGATAGTTATATGATCGAGGTGACCATCATAACAATTACAGGTTTAAAATATGGGTTAATCCTAGTGCCTCTTATCTAGCAAATTGATGCGTAATTTCTTTTAAATAAAAACTACGTCAGGTTTTACATTTATAAAACCTTAACTACCTCGACTATTCCTACGCACTAAAGAGCAGTGTACCCTATCGTGTATAGTGTAGTGATTGGTAAGTACGGGTGTCGTCCCAAAGAACGGGTTGTGTCTCTAATCGTCTAATTGATTTTATTATTCTACCTAAGAAAGCCGGAAAGAAAACATGTTTGAGTTGTTTGAGATTATTGTGAAGTTGTTTTGGTGGTAAGCCTTGCTTGTCGAAAAGGGAAATTGGTATAGTGGTGGACAACTAGAAAGAAAGAACGCAATTAATTATAATGATCTCTAGTGCAATGTATTGTCGCAATCTTAAAGCCACTTATCTTAAGAGATACGCTTAATCTTAAATAGGTGGTCTCCTTACAAACTGTGCTGAATTAATGCTCTAGATCCCCTAGTTGAACGTCATGGCAAACCCCAAAGGGTTTGCCCTATACCCTACTGCTGCGCACTTCTTTTTCCTCTTTTCTTACTTTCGGCTCTACCACCAGATCACGATTGGAATTCATCTCCAGAATGATTCAATTCATTCTATTTATAATGAATGATAAGTTTAGGGTATTGCCACAATTGGTCCTCCATCTTTATGCACTTTTATAATTATTTCCCGAAACATAATAACTTTTGTGCAACATTGGCCCCTGTGATGACTCATCGTTATGGCGTAACGACATCTACCACGTTACGCCGTAAACCTTCTGACGTGGCTTTCCATCTTGTAGTGTAAACATATGTTACGGCGTAATTAAATCCACACGTTACGCCGTAACCCTTAGTCAGCATAAATATCTTTTCCATAATAATATTTTACGGCGTAAATCCAGCGGGACGTTACGCCGTAATGCCTCGTCAGCACCAAATCATCGTAATTAATAACTGATTACGGCGTAACTCTTGCGGGACGTTACGCCGTAATGTCTTCTAAGCATCCAACTCGTTCTCATTAGTCTTTAAAAATATAGTACCCCTACTGAATAAAATAGTAGTGGTACTATTCTTCACTTTGGCTCAAAGTCATATCCTGGAGAAATATAGTAGCCATCCTATGAATTTAGTACCTCTACTAAATAAATTAGTATTGGTACTATTTTTAGCCATATTTTGCCTTTTTCCGTTCCAATGCCTCTAATTACCTGAATTCGCAAAATAAATGAATTAAGTATCGAATTCATATAAAATTGATATAAAGCAAGGCAATAAACGTGGGAATTTGATATGAAAAATTATTAAATATTTCATGTTATAAAAAATCATAGTTCTCACTATGCGGTCTCGGGATGCATCACAAAAACAAGTTCTATAAATTAATATACTACCGGTACACTCATATAATTTTAAACCGATACCAATGTTCCAGAAAAGGCGACAAAGACCATACGTACACATCCGTAACGACGGAATAGACACACATGACTGCATTCGAACCTTAACTCGAACAAGCTAAAGGTAAAATTATCTTGGGTATCAATAATGGATACCCGAATTCCTATAGATCTAAATGCGAACCTCACATTTTTTGGGGTGGAATTTTGAGGGTTTTTGTGCTAGTCATATAAATTCTTATCCATGAGACGCTATTAATACTCGGTTTTCGTCGATATGTATCATAACAAAATTTTAAATTCTGGTCAAAATTACCTTTTAATGCTATGTTTTGATATATTACCCATCATTTTAAGGAACAAGCAAATGACAAATGAATGAATAGTTTCTAAGGCTTATTTCTCTCCTACACTTAAGTTGAACATTGTCCCCAATGTTCTTAAAAGTACCCCTAAAAATGATTAAAGGGAAAAGAAAACAAGTAAAAGAAACTAGTACTCTCCTGGTTTGCTCAATAATGGAGAAGAAACATGCGATAACTGGTTAGATCGTCCTCCAAGAGTCGTCCAATGAAACTTCCTAAGAACTTCCAAGCTTTTTCTCGTCAAATATAACCTGTAAATCAAAGACAAAGACAACTACACCAAGCGTAAAATCGACAGGATATGATATATACAACGAGACTTTAGGGTTGACTCTATGAAAGAAGTAAAGATAGGATGAAAACGATGATATAATCATAGGTTTCTGCAAGTTTACAACAAAATTAAATTTTTTACAAATTGCACATTTTATTTTTCAAAAATACTTGAAAATTTTAAAATCTTCACATTGCTCGAGACGCGACGCCGTCGGGTTTAATCCCGACGCCGTCTCCACACACTGTGAAGATTTCCTCTTCGTTTTTAATGAGAAATTTTCTGCACGTAAATTGATTAGTTATATCTTGTTGGGATTAAAAGACTTCTTGATGATCTTGAAGTTACTGCTGCTAAGGTTAGAATTACTGCTGCTAAGCAAAACTTAGTACTGTTTAGTAATCTTAATGAAAAATATGCTAAGTAGTTAGTACTGCTAGTGTATATTACTACTGCTAGTGTAACTTAGTTACTACTGCTAGTGTAACTTAGTACTGCTAGTATATGTTAGTACTGCTGGTGAAGATTGAAAAAAAATATTCTAAGTAGTTACTACTGCTTGTACACAGTTAATGCTGCTGGTGTATAAGTTACTACTACTTGTTCAGAGTTAATGCTGCTAGTACAAAGTTACAACTGCTGATAGAGTTACAACTGCTAAAAGATTACAACTACTTGAAGATAAAGATTGCTTGAAGATCAAGATTACTTACGTGATAAGTATGAGTTATCTATAGAATAGATCATAGAGAATATTCTAAGTTTTAGGAATATATTGAAAATCAACTAGGACTCCTTGGTGTATAAAAAGAGGTCCTAGGGTATAGAGTTTGATATCTAGAAATCTTTTTGTTTTGATATCGTTTAGCTTCAAGGTTTTGTAACCCTAATACTAGTAAGAGTATTCGTATTAATATATTGAAGCTTTGTTTGCTAATCTGTATGTTCATTAGAATTACTATTCTATTGCATATTCTTCTTATTGAACAAAGATTAGATTCTGCATAATCTTTGATATATTCTACAAAGTTTCTATCATAGTTGTGTAGGATTTATCTTGCATAATTAAACCTTACACAAGCTAAGGAATTCAAAATCTATTCAAGTGGGATCAACAAGTGGTATCAGAGCTTTTTGCTTTGAGAAATTTTGCTAAGAAGATATGGATCAAGACTCAGCACATATGGTGGCTGCATCAAAAGTGCCTATGCTCAAACCAGGTGAGTATGAGCTTTGAAGGATGAGGATGGAACAGTACATCCAGATGATTGATTATTCTCTATGGGAGGTCATAGAGAATGGCAACTCAGCCCCAAAAAAAAACTTGTTGAAGGTGTTGAGACCATAATTGCTCCTACAACTGCTGAAGAAAAGGCACAAAGGATGTTAGAGTTGAAGGCAAGAAGCACTTTATTGATGGGCATCCCTAATGAGCATCAATTAAAGTTTAACTCCATCAAAGATGCCAAGTCATTGCTGCAGGCTCTTGAGAAGAGGTTTAGAGGGAATGTTGCTACTAAAAAGACATATAGGAATCTTCTAAAGCAGCAGTATGAAAATTTTACTGCATCTAGCTCAGAGGTGTTAGATCAAACCTTTGATAGGCTTCAAAAGCTTATCAGTCAATTGGAGATTCATGGTGAAAGTATCTCACAAGAAGATGTGAATCAAAAGTTCTTAAGAAGTCTGTCACTGATACGTGTTTAATCACATATCAATTTTCCTTATTTAAACAAGCTTAAATGACCAAAAACAAATGGAAAATACATTGTATATGTCTATTTTGTAATTGTGTTGTGCAGGTAACGGATATATCAAAAATGGACAAAAACAAAGCTAAAAAAGACAAAACCGAGCACGAGATTGGAAGAGCTTGAGAAAGCTAAACCGAGAATGCATTCATCTTTAATGGGTCAACCCGTACCCGTTTAATGGCCATGTCAGCCCATTAACGTTTGAATTATACTAACCACTTTTGCCAGAATAAAAGCCTTGTCCAAATTTCCAAATCCAGTCCAATTTATACCTAGTCCTGTTCAAGCCCAAAGAAATAAGCCCAATCCATACCCGGTCTAAGTCAAAGGAATAAATACATGGTCAAATTCACTGTTTATCGTCTCTCTTCCCCCGTTTTTTACACACAACAATTAACACAGGGTAAAACCCTTCCCTCCCACGCTCCTATACCATCTAGAAGGCCAACGTAGCACCTCTGACATCATAACCAGGCCACGCTGGCAATCTTGAGGTTTCCTATTGGTTGAAAATACGTGGAGGCAATCTAAGGGCTCAAAATGGATGGATGGAAGTTTGTTATGATTCAAGGGCTTGGATTGAATCTGAAGAACGCTTCTCATGGCCTAGAACCTTCCTCTTCCTGCTATAAAAAGAGGCATTCACACAGTTAGAGAGGGGGAGTTTTTAGTGTGTTTTTAGCTTAAATTTCAGATATTGTATTGTATTTTTACTTATTGTATTTCTCTTTTAAAGCTTGTAAACCTTTTATCATTAATAAAATTTAGTTTCCTTTAATTGTGTTGAATTTATGTGTTTTTACTTTTATGCAATATTACTAAAATGTATTTGGATTTTACTTAAATAAACTCAATAAGCTCTTAATTTTCTTATAAGCCAATTCTTATTCAGTTAAGCTCTCTAATAGCTTAACTGAATAAGGTGTTCCACCTACATTACCTCACAAAGTCATTACATGCTTAATGTGGATGATAAGCCAGAAATGGATGGGCTTATGGGACTGTACCAGCTTATGAAAATAAGCTGGAGCTTGTAGATTAGCTCTTAAGAGCATTTATATGTCCTTGTTTTGAGCAACGGACAAGGTTAGTTCACTTTTACTATTTAGCTTAATTTCTTATTCTGCTTATCATATTGCTTAATGTGTGCTTATTATAGTTTAAATGTGCTTATTCTGTCTATATATTAGCTTAATATGTTTAGTCTTTAGCTAGAAGTAATTTTATTTGAGTATTATCAATTTTAGAGTAAATCTGCTCATTTAGAAGGTAAAACTGCTTATTAGTCTAGCTTATTATCTAGTGCTTATTCTCCTAGAGTTTTTGCTTATTTGTCCTTAATATGCTTAGTTCTTAATCTGTTTTCATTAATCAAAGCTTATTTAGGTCTGTTTTAGCTTAAAATTGAAATTTCATGTTTTAAAGGGGTGTTTGGGTTAAGAAGTATTAACAAGATAAAGATATTTGCAGGCTGTTTTAGTCATTAAAATAGATTTAATAAGCTCAAATTAGGTCTAAAAATTAGTTTTCATAAGCTCATAATAGTTAGTGTTAAATTTTGAAGTTTGTTTTATCAAAATCTCAAGTCTACCAGATCATAAGTGTTCTAAACTGCTTGATTAGCTGAATTTTATAAAAAGAGTGCTTGAGGTGTGGTATTTGTGCTAAAAATTGGTTGGATATGAAATAATATGCATTTGTTCTAGGTTCATAGTCTTTGGTAAAAGCCTTAGAGTGCTTAGATAAAAAACATTCAAGTATTGGTGGTTTAAGGAATGTTTTTAAAAGTCTAGATTTGCAGATCATTTGTGGTAGATTCTTAGATTATTTAGGTTAGTTTTTGTTGAATTTAGCTTATTGTAGTAGGTATTAAATCTGTTTTAAGTTTTCAATTTGTTAAAATCATTTTTGAGTCTTTAATTTCAGTTGCAAAAAGTCATTTTATCACAAAAAATCCAAAAATAAGAGTAGTAATATGTCATTTTAGTTTAATTTTTAGTCTAATTTAGTTTTAAAAATAGTTTTAAAATCCAAAAAAATAATATTTTGTTTTTAAAAATGAAGTTTTAAACATTTTAGTTTAAAGAAATTTGTTTTTTAAGTTTTTAAGAGTTTTTATTTTGTCTTTTTTAGTTAATTAGATACTTTTAGTTATTATTTAGTTTGTTTGAAATTGTTATTGCTTTTAAAATGTCGTATAGAATTTTAATTGTTGTATTCCTATATAGCGTTGCCTTTTGATGCTTTCTATTTGCGTTATTAGATTTTGAATTCAAAATCCAAAATATCGAATATTCAAGCACGCGATCACGAACCGAAATAAGATTTTTAATATTCACGCTTCGTTGGGAAAACGACCCGGGAACGATTTGAACTTTATCCTTTCCTAAGGGTAATTTTCTCATCAATACTTTTCAGAAATATATTTTATTAGTGATTAGCTTATTACTCTTTCACAAGAGCAATTTGTTGATTTGCTTTTATTATATATATTTATATATATACTACAAGATTAATCAATTTTTGGCGCCGTTGCCAGGGAAGTATGTTACGATTATCGCGTTGAAGTTTAAAGATTAGTGCATTGAAGACCCTTCCCTGTGAAGTTATCGTTTTTGTGAATATAAATTTTATATTTCTTTATTATTTTTCATTTTCTTTTATATAAAACTAAAAAATACAAAAATATTTTAATTTTCTCATTTTATTTTTGTAGATTTATTAAAACACCAAAAATACTTTTCCTAAAGTATTGAAAATACCAAAAAAATTGAAAAAATCAACAAAAGAAACCGCGTTGTTAATTGTTAAATCGGCTCACCTTTAGATTAACAAACTATAAGAGAGATATAAGGAGGGTTACTTACGCTAGTTACTTACCCGAAATGAGAAGGTTTTTAAAATGCTTCGCGCTTACCCGCTCCTCCGCTTCTTTGTGCATTTTCTAGAGAGCTACCGTGCACTTTTGACTATCGGTTTAAAAAAATATATATTTTTCTTTTAGATTTATTTCCCTTATTTTGATTTTTTAGTGCATGCGTACCCGCTCTTCATCGAATTTAATTGTTGAATCTTTCACGATTCCGAAGCGACGTAATCGTAGACGTTCCAAGCAAATAGTTGAACCCGAGCTTCGAACTATTATAGAGACTCCTGTTGCTACTATGGCGGATACGCGTACTATGTCGAAATTACTCCAAGCACCCGACGAGGTTTCGAGATGTTTGTTCTTCCTGACTTTACTTGCCAAAATTTAAGTTAAAGTCGGGTTAACTTACGATAGTAACTTGAGTCAATTTCATGGTTCTTGAGTAGGGATGTCCCATTTCTCATATTCGTTGGTTTAACAAGATCACTTCTATGCTTAAGTACAAGAATGTTCCACATTAGCTATCTAGTTATGCTTTTCCTAATTTTCTCTTGGGGGGCTTCCTGATTTGGCTTGATAAAGAAACCCTTCGTTTTTTTTTTATCCATAACATGGGAAGATCTCGTTTCTAAGTTTGTGAATTACTTATTTCCTCTTTCGAAGACTACAAATCTTAAGAATGACATCATGAATTTTCAGCAGAGGTTTGATGAAACGTTTAGTGAGGCATGAGATCATTTTAAAGATCTCCTTCGTAAATGCCCACACCATGGATTTTCAGAATTACATCAAATCAACACATTTTACAATGCATTGACACAATTCGATTAAGATTCTCTAAATACAGCCGCCGGTAGTAATCTTTTGAACCGTACTCCTCAAGATGCTTTGACTATTATTAAGAATAAGTCGAAAGTTCGCACTTCAAGAAACAAACCGGTTGTTTCAAAAGCAAGTGCTACTTCTTCTACTCCCGCTTATCTATCAGAGATTACCGCTCTTATTGATGCCGTTAAGGCTATGCTTCTTTAAAACAAGACCCCTTCACAAGCTCCCGTTAAAGCTATAGAAGAAATTTGTGTTACTTGTGGTGGACCGCATTTGTACTATGAGTGTCTTGCTACCGATGGCAACACTTTTAATGCTTCTGCAGCCACAGGGACCTACAATCAAGGAGGTCCTGGATATCGTCCTCAAGGAGAAACTAATTATCGAGCTAGCAATCAAATGAGACCACCCGGTTTTCCTCAACCGAATGTGCAAAACAATCAGAACTGGTATAATTAGAATCAAGGATACAATCAGGATCGAGGAAATAACTTCAATCAAGGAAATCAGAATTATCAAGCTCTGCTTAATCAAACTCAAGTTGGACCTTCAAATGATTTCTCGAACTGCATGAAGACTAATGAAGTTAATATGAGAGCTATGCAAAATCAAATAAACAATATGAAGACAAAATTGAAAAATGAATTCAAGGCTACAATGATGAATCAGAACAATGAGCTAAAGAACATAATGATCAATGAGCTA
Organism: Tanacetum coccineum; assembly: GCA_026074375.1. Classification (NCBI taxonomy): domain Eukaryota; kingdom Viridiplantae; phylum Streptophyta; class Magnoliopsida; order Asterales; family Asteraceae; genus Tanacetum; species Tanacetum coccineum. The sequence continues at coordinate 50,135 of BQNB010001688.1, forward strand.
AAAAACATGATGAGCAATTTCTTTCAAATGCAAAGTCCCTCGGGTTCGGGATCACTTCCTAGTAATATCGTTGCTAACCCGAGAGGTGACTTGAAAGATATTACTACCCGAAGTGGTGTTTCTTATGATGGACCTACGATTCCACTTACTTCTTCTCCACTTTCAAAGGAAGTGGAACGTGAACCAGAGGCAACAAAGGACAAGGTGCAAACTACAAATTTAGGAAGTACCACACACGTCCAACCTTCGGTTGTCCAAGTTCCTATTCCAGAGCCCGATGTTGCTCCAAAGCCTAATCCTAAACCTTCGATACCTTATCCTTTAAGGCTTAACGACCAAAAGCTCTGTGAAAAAGCTAATAATCAAATGTTGAAGTTCCTTCAAATCTTTCAAAGATTACATTTCGACCTTAGCTTTGCGGATGCTCTTCTTCATATGCCTAAGTTCGCTTCTACGTTTAAGAGTCTCCTTAGTAATAAGGAGAAATTATTTGAATTGACAAATACTCCATTAAATGAGAATTGTTCGGCGGTGCTCCTAAAAAAGTTGCCCGAAAAACTTGGAGACCTCGGCAAGTTTCTTATTCCTTGTGATTTTCCGGAGCTAGATGAGTGCTTAGCCTTAGCCGATCTTGGCGCTATCATTAATCTAATGCCTCTTTCCGTATGGAAGAAGCTTTTTTTCCCGGAACTTACTTAGACTCGCATGACTCTTGAGCTCTCAAACCGATCGGTTACTTATCCGGTTGGTGTTGCCGAAGATGTCTTTGTGAAAGTAGGAAAGTTTAATTTTTTGGCCGATTTTGTTGTAGTTGATTATGATGTCGATCCTTAGGTTCCCCTAATTCTCAGAAGGCCTTTCTTGAGGATGGCACGAGCATTAATCGATGTACACGATGAAGAGTTAACTCTTTAAGTCAATAATGAAGCCATAACATTTAATGTCGGACACACTTCAAGTTACTCCTATAGATATGATGATGAATCTATTAATCGAATCGATGTCATAGATGTTACATGTGAGGAGTATGCTCAAGAGGTGCTCGGATTTTCGGATAGTTCTAAGAGGAGCTTCAAACTATTGTAGAGACTCCCGTTGCTACTATGGCGGATACGCGTACTATGTAGGAATTACTCCAAGCACCCACCAAGGGTTACGAAGATGAGATTGTTCTTCCTCCTATACTTGCTGAAATTTTTGAGTTAAAAGTTCGGGTACTTCACTAGTACCTACGAGTCAATTACATGGTTTTGAGAGGGACATCCCATTCTCATATTCTTTGTTTAACAAGATTACTTTCTACGCTTAATAAAAAAATGTACCACAGAAAGCTTATCAAGTTAGACTGCATTTCACGTTTTCCCTGAGGGGCCAAGCCCGGATTTGGCCTTAAAAAAGAAACCCCTCGATCTATCCATACATGGGAAGATCTCGTTTTCTAAGTTTGTGAATTATTTCTTTCCTCCTTCGAAGACTACGAATCTCAAGACTGACATCATGAATTTTCAACATAGGTTTGATGAAACATTTAGTGAGGACATGGGATCTATTTAAAAAAAGATCTCCACCGTTTAAAGCCCACGTCATGGGTTTGTCGAAATTGCATCAAATCGACACATTTAACAATGCGTTGACACAATCCCCAATTAAATTCTCTAAATGCGCCGCCGTAGTAATCTCTTGAACCGTACTCCTCGAGATTCTTGATTTATCGAGAATAAGTCCAAAGTTCACACTTCAAGAAACAAAAAGTTCTTCAAAAAGTGATTGATACTATTTCTTCTACTCCCGCTATCCTACAGAGATTCCCACTCTACTGAATGCCGTTAAGGCTATGCTTCCATTCAAAACATACCCCCTTCACCACTCCCATTAAAGCAATAAAGAAATTTGTGTTACATTTGGTAGACTGCATCTTACTATGAGTGTCTGCTACCAATGGCAACACTTTTAATGCTTCTACAACCACTGGGACCTACAATCAAGGAGGTATCAGATACCGTCCTCAAGGAGAAACTAACTATCGTGCTAGCAATCAAATGAGACCACCCGATTTTCCTCAACCGAATGTGCAGAACAATCAGAACTGGTACAATCAGAATCGGGGATACAATCAGAATAACTTCAATCAAGGAAATCAGAAATACAAGCTCCATTTAATCAACTCAATTGACGAATGATTTCTCGAACTGCATGAAGACTAATGAAGTTAATATGAGAGCTATGCAAAATCAAATAAACAATATGAAGACAAAATTGAAAAATGAATTCAAGGCTACAATGATGAATTAGAACAATGAGCTAAAGAACATAATGATCAATGAGCTAAAAAACATGATAAGCAATTCCTTTCAAATGCAAAGTCCCTCGGGTTCGGGATAACTTCCTAGTAATATCGTTGCTAACCCGAGAGGTGACTTGAAAGATATTACTACCCGAAGTGGTGTTTCTTATGATGGACCTACGATTCCACCTACTTCTTCTCCACTTTCGAAGGAAGTGGAACGTGAACCAGAGGCAACAAAGGACAAGGTGCAAACTATAAATTTAGGAAGTACCACATACGTCCAACCTTCGGTTGTCCAAGTTACTATTCCAGAGCCCGATGTTGCTCCAAAGCCTAATCCTAAACCTTCGATACCTTATCCTTTAAGGTTTAACGACCAAAAGCTCTGTGTAAAAGCTAATAATCAAATATTGAAGTTCCTTCAAATCTTTCAAAGATTACATTTCGACCTTAGCTTTGCAGATGCTCTTCTTCATATGCCTAAGTTCGCTTCTACGTTTAAGAGTCTCCTTAGTAATAAGGAGAAATTATTTGAATTGAAAAATACTCCATTAAATGAGAATTGTTCGGCGATGCTCCTAAAAAAGTTGCCCGAAAAACTTGGAGACCTTGGCAAGTTTCTTATTCCTTGTGATTTTCCGGAGCTAGATAAGTGCTTAACCTTAGCCGATCTTGGCGCTAGCATTAATCTAATGCCTCTTTCCGTATGGAAGAAGCTTTTTTTCTCGGAACTTACTTTGACTCGCATGACTCTTGAGCTCTCAAACCGATCGGTTGCTTATCCGGTTAGTGTTGCCGAAGATATCTTTGTGAAAGTAGGAAAGTTTAATTTTTTGGCCGATTTTGTTGTAGTTGATTATGATGTCGATCCTTGGGTTCCCCTAATTCTCGGTGGCCTTTCTTGAGTGATTAGCTCGTGCATAATCGTTGTACACAGAGTAGAACTTATTCTCAGTGACGGAGATGAACAATTGATCTTTCATGTATATTAATACTTCAAAAACCATCCTCATGATCAATTATAACATGATTAATTTTATTGAAATCACATGCGAGAATCGTTTCTCCAAAGTGTCTAAAATTTAAGAAATCATATCATAACTGTAGTAGGCAGTAGCAAGTTAGTACCACTTCTCATTATGAGCTTTCTCTTCCTGATTATGAAGTATTTTGCTTTGAAGAGAAGAGTAGTGGCAGTACCACTACTCATTTTGATTATTCTCTTCCGGAATATGATGTATTCTATTTTGATGACGATCATATTGAAGAGAAGTGTAGTAGCAGTACCACTACTCATTCTGATTTTTCTCTTCCTAAATATGATTCGTTTATCTTTGATCTTTCGATTGATCCATTTCCTCCTGCCAATAGGAGTACTTTTTATCATGAGGAGTTCGCCGATGAACTCGCTCTTCTTGACCCATTTCCAGCAGGAAATGAGGATGATAATTTTAATCATGTAGCTAATCTTAGAGAAATTGAATATTTGTTGAACCGAGATCCATCGACTTGTGCTTCACATAATTCTTGAATATTAAGGATTATTGATTCCCATTCTTGAGAGGTTCACACGAATATGAACCTGTTCTCGTTTTTTACTACTTGCACCTGGAGAGAAGACGATGATGGGATGGTTCATGATCTTTTTTGACTTAAATTTGATAATGATGAATGGAAAATGTTTTTGTATGGTGACTCTTATAAGGACATCGATCGCGAGAACTCTCTCCTTGATCTTGATGATCCGTTTTTGCTTGACACACCACCTCCCAATTCTAAGCTCGTCAGCTTAGAGGAGGTGGAGAATTTTGAACCCCTCCCTTTCCTTAAATTACTCAGAAATGAATGACGAGGATGGCGAATATCTATTCTTTTAAGCAAAATGAAGTTGAGTGTTTTGGAACCAGGAGGTGGTGGTGAGATCGATGCTGATATTCCTTCGGATTTTGAGGACAATTATTATAACTCGGAAGGAGACATAATCTATCTTGAGAGTTTGCTTAATAATGTCACTATCCCTTATCTTCCTCCTGAAGTGTTTTTAGAACATGTCCTAAAAAGCTTAAATGATGAACCTAATATTGATGATTTAAATATTAAGGAAAATGTGAGGTTTACCTTTGAAGATCGCCATTATCTTTCTCTCACATTTGTTATCAAAATCTTTCTTCCTTTTCTTACCTATCTTGTGAATTCTCTTCTTCTTATCTCCTCCGAGAGTGAAGACCTCATTTTTGACCCCGGCATCTCCGCTTATAGTTTCTATTCCTTAGAGCAGATGGCATATGAAAAAATACAAATGATTATTTTTTCAATTTTCTGTTTTTGCCTCTAGGACAATGGGAATTCGGGGAGAGTAAGTTGAGACTCGCACAAATAACATGCGCTTCTCGGGAAGGTACAATTTTTCATCTTCTTTTTCTATTTTCTATAATAAGTGTGACGTGAGGAGGCTGGCCTGCTTCCTTTCTAGTGTTAGTGGATTGTGTTTCTTTGTTCAGGATTTCCACCCAGATTATGGAAGATCTTTTGCATCGCGGTTTTTGTCCATCATTCACTTAAGCTTAATCCTTTGCATGCTTATATATGGGTAACACGATATCCTAGATCTTATGTATAACGGTTTATCGATTAGCATAATTAATATAACGGCTTTTTAGATTTACGTTAGAGACACTTTTAATTAGGGATTATGCATTGATTTTAGTATGGGGGTGGCAACAAGTCTCATTGAGGATTATGTTTAGTTCTACGTATGGGGGGTATTTCGATTTTTAATCCTTACTTTCATTTTCTTGTCTTTACGTAACCGTTTTGCACCAAAAATACAAAAATATGTGATTTTATTGCAAAAAAATTAAAAATTTTCGATAAAATAAATTAAGTCTTTTGACATGAATTTTTGACTTTTTGATGGTGAGAATAAGAATAAATTTTGACTTGATCGAGCATGTTGCGCTCTAGCTTGCCCCTTAACCTATATAAATGAAAACTTTTGCTAGTCTTTTATACAAGAAGCTTTAAACACGAATTTCTAGCTTGGAAAAGCCAAGTGTTTGGAGGTTTCCATAATAAGACTTAAATATGCAAAGCTTGATCTTTATTAGACTAAAGCATTACGCGGATCTTTTTATTAAAGATTTTAAAATTTACTGAAAGAACAAAAAATGATAGAGTTTAATATAAATTAGATGCTAAGCGTGAAGTAGTTGGTTCTCTTTAGAGCTCATAGAGGTTAATTGTGGACTTTTTGCTCTCCACTAGCTTAATAAACAATTATATATTGTTGAATAAATAAAAGTACTTTGGTTTTAGCGATTATATAGTTTAAATCCATTTGTAGAGATTCTACTTTCTGGTGAAATTAAGGTACACATCGAGGTTTTGTCAGTGTTGTGGGGAAATAGGCTACCGATTCTTGACGGCTCGCTACCGTTGTCTAGGTAGTTAAAAGACCACAGGACTTGAAATTTGGCTAAACAATAACAATAATAATGTAATAAACCAAAGCCGAAATAAGACTTCTGGATCATGGTCGGTTCGCGCCCGATGTGACAGTACGTTTGAAGGTGGCATGGTATTAATATAGAAAGAATAATAAATATGGTCAGGCTCGCATACCGATTGTGGCCGTTTTCAAAAAGGTCAATATTCTTGGTTGAAATAAGACTCTTGGATCATGGTCGGCTCGCATACCGATGTGACAATTGTTTAAGGGACCGGGGGGAATAATAATGTTGCAATAATAATAATAATAATAAAGCCAAATTTTGACTCCGAGGTTATCTAAATAAAGCTTCCGTCTCTAGACTCGTAGTTGAGTTGTTTCGGATGAAATAAAAAGGAATAACCCTAAATTATACGATGTTTCAGAACTTATGTGGACCTTTATTTTCCACCACTACGTCTCCTTTAGGAAAGGGATTTCAAATACAAATTATGGTCTAAACCTAGGTTTACTTTATATGAATATGGAATATTTATTTCCTCGCCCATATAATTAAAAATAAAAATCTTTAGAGTGGATTTAGGAAAATAAGGGCAAGAAGAAAGTATCTTATGCTGTACACTATTTGCTTTTGATGAGTAGTCAGTTCAGCATCTTAACTTGTATTTAACAATGATTTCGTTTTTAATATCAGGTTGTGGCGGTTAAGATTTTTCCACCTCCCCCACGTCCCGCGTTTTTAAGCTTGGTTTGGGGCGGGTGAAAAATCAAGGACGATGAATTTATCCTTTTAGACACTATTTAAAAGTGTTTCTTGTTCAGTGATCCTAAAAGTTATAATTAAATAATGAAAGTCAAACATGTTGTCACTTGTGTTAAGATATATATATATATATATATATATATATATATATATATATATATATATATATATATATATAAAGAAATGATAAAATGGGGCGTTTCAAAACTAGTGATTTCTTAATACCCTTAGATGAACACTTAGCTACTTTTCGAGGTAATTAGTCGAGGGGGATTGAAATTTTTGGTTTTATATGTGTATATCTATGACATTGCGTGAGAACACGGCAATAGCGTAGTATGAGGGATTTTGATATGTGTTTAATCACATATCAATTTTCCTTATTAAAACAAGCTTAAATGACCAAAAACAAATGGAAAATACATTGTATTTGTCTATTTTGTAATTGTGTTGTGCAGGTAACGGATATATCAAAAATGGACAAAAACGAAGCCAAAAAGGACAAAACCGAGCACGAGATTGGAAGAGCGTGAGAAAGCTAAACCGAGAATGTATTCATCTTTAATGGGCCAACCCGTACCCGTTTAATGGGCCATGTCAGCCCATTAACATTTGAATTATACTAACCACTTTTGCTAGAATAAAAGCCTTGTCCAAATTTCCAAATCCAGTCCAATTTATATCTAGTCTTGTTCAAGCCTAAAGAAATAAGCCCAATCCATACCCGGTCTAAGTCAAAGGAATAAATACATGGTCAAATTCACTGTTTATCGTCTGTCTTCCCCCGTTTTTTACACACAACGATTAACACAAGGTAAAACCCTTCCCTCCCACGCTCCTATACCATCTAGAAGGCCAACGTGGAACCTCTGACATCATACCCAGGCCACGCTGGCAATCCTAAGGTTTCCTATTGGTTGAAAATACGTGGAGGCAATCTAAGGGCTCAAAATGGATGGATGGAAGTTTGTTATGATTCAAGGGCTTGGATTGAAGCTGAAGAACGTTCCTCACGGCCTGAAACCTTCCTCTTCTTGCTATAAATAAAGGCATTCACACAGTTAGAGAGAGGGAGTTTTTAGTGTGTTTTAGCTTAAATTTCAGCTTATTGTATTGTATTTTTACTTATTGTATTTCTCTTTTAAAGCTTGTAAACCTTTTATCATTAATAAAATTCAGTTTCCTTTAATTGTGTTGAATTTATGTGTTTTTACTTTTATGCAATATTACTAAAATGTATTTGGATTTTACTTAAATAAACTCAATAAGCTCTTAATTTCCTTATAAGCTAATTCTTATTCAGTTAAGCTCTCTAATAGCTTAACTGAATAAGCTGTTCCACCTACATTACCTCACAAAGTCATTAAATGCTTAATGTGGATGATAAGCCAGAAATAGATGGGCTTATGGGACTGTACCAGCTTATGAAAATAAGCTGGAGCTTGTAGATTAGCTCTTAAGAGCATTTATATGTCCTTGTTTTGAGCAAAGGACAAGGTTAGTTCACTTTTACTATTTAGCTTAATTTCTTATTCTGCTTATCATATTGCTTAATGTGTGCTTATTATAGTTTACATGTGCTTATTCTGTCTAAATAATAGCTTAATATATTTAGTCTTTAGCTAGAAGTAGTTTTATTTGAGTATTATCAATTTTAGAGTAAATCTGCTCATTTAGAAGGTAAAACTGCTTATTAGTCTAGCTTATTATCTAGTGCTTATTCTCCTAGATTTTTTGCTTATTTGTCCTTAATATGCTTAGTTCTTAATCTGTTTTCATTATTTAAAGCTTATTTAGGTATGTTTTAGCTTAAAATTGAAATTTCATGTTTTAAAGGGGTGTTTGGGTTAAGAAGTATTAACAAGAAAAAGATATTTGCAGGCTGTTTTAGTCATTAAAATAGATTTAATAAGCTTAAATTAGGTCTAAAAATTAGTTTTCATAAGCTCATAATAGTTAGTGTTAAATTTTGAAGTTTGTTTTATCAAAATTTCAAGTCTGCCATTTCATAAGTGTTCTAAACTACTTGATTAGCTGAATTTTATAAAAAGAGTGCTTGAGGTGTGGTATTTGTGCTAAAAATTGGTTGGATATGCATTAATATGCATCTGTTTTAGGTTCATAGTCTTTGGTAAAAGCCTTAGAGTGCTTAGATAAAAAACAATCAAGTGTTGGTGGTTTAAGGAATGTTCTTAAAAGTCTAGATTTGCAGATCATTTGTGGTAGATTCCTAGCTAATTTTAGGTTATTTTTTTGTTGAATTTAGCTTATTGTAGTAGGTATTAAATCTGTTTCAAGTTTTCAATTTGTTAAAATCATTTTTGAGTCTTTAATTTCAGTTGCAAAAAGTCATTTTATCACAAAAAACCCAAAAATAAGAGTAGTAATATGTCATTTTCATCTTCTTTGTTCTAGCTTATTTCCTTAGAAAATTAGCTTAATTCAGCTTATTTGTGTTATTTGGGTCTTGTCCTTTATCTGTTTTCACTTTTTAGCTTATTTCTAGTGCTTATTAGTCCTTTAATCTTAGCTTAAAGTTTTGATATAAGTCCTTTAAACCTCCTTTTGTGTCCACTGTCTAAATGTTTTTAATTGCTTTTCAGCTTATTTTGTTTGCTTATTTCTAGTCATTAGTGCTTGTTAAGTTTAGGTCTAAGTCTGTTTTAGCTTATTAAGTACAAAAAGCCAAACAGTTTTAGCTAAATCATATAGTCTCATATAAGCCAATCTGTCACCTTTGTTTAACCATTTTCTAGCTTATTATTAAGTTCTGGTTTTAAGTCCTTTATTAAATTTGCTTATTTTTGCTTATTCTTTAGCTGTTTTAAAAAAAATAAAAAAAATATTTTTCAAAAAGGGACAGTCATAGGATTCGAACCTGTGACCTCCCCCACACAACACACACGCCTTAACCAACTGCCCTTGGGTCTTTTTCATTCACATGTTGTTTCATTTATTTCTTATAATCTTTTAATTTTGAGCTTATTAAGCTTATCAGATTTTTCACAGCTTATTGGTTTTAGCTTTTTGAACCATTTTTCTTTGTAAACCTCCAGAATACAATCTAGTATTTTTATAAATTTTCTCAAATTTTTAGGATTAAGTTTAGTATTTTTAGTTTAATTTTTAGTCTAGTTTAGTTTTAAAATAGTTTAAAAATCCAAAAAAAAAAAATAATTTCTGTTTTTTAAAAATGAGTTTAATACATTTTAGTTTAAGAAATTTGTATTTTGAGTTTTTAGAGTTTTATTTTGTCATATTTTTGGTTAATTAGTTACTTTTAGTTATTAATTAGTTTGTTTTAAATTGTTAATCGCTTTAAATGTCGTTAGAATTTTAAATTGCTTTTATTCCTATATAAGCGTGCCTTTATGTGCTTTCTATTTGCGTTATTAGATTTAGAATTCAAAATCCAAAATATCGAATATTCAAGCACGCGATCACGAACCGAAACAAGATTTTCAATATTCACGCTTCGTTGGGAAAACGTATCGGGGAATACGATTATGAACTTTATCCTTTTCCCATAAGGGTAATTTTGCTCATCTAATACTTTCCCAGGAATTATATTTTATTAGTGATTAGCTTATTACTCTTTCACAAGAGTAATTTGCCAGATTTCTTTTATTATATATTTATATATATATATATATATATATATATCATATAATAAGTTATATTATTTATATATATTAGATATATATATTCATATATATACAGTTTATGAAGAGTATATATGATACAAGATTAACATCACCAGAATTGAACACACATCCATTGTGTGTGAGAAACAAGCCTAGAGATAGATACATAAGCTTGGTTTCTCATTAACAACAACCGAAGATATATGAAACACCAGAGGTAAAAGGGACATCAAGCACAAGCACAAACACATAAAACATAGCCTTTGTGTCCTCAAACAGCAACAACAACACAAATGGAGCAGTTAATACTGCTCATGGTACTACAACTGCTAGCACTCAAGCTAATGCTGTTAACTCAACAACAATTGACAACTTGAGTGATGCTGTCATCTTTGCTATCTTTGCAAATCAACCAAACAGTCCACAACTTGATAATGAGGACTTGCAACAAATTCATCCTGATGATTTAGAAGAGATGGATTTAAGGTGGCAGACGGCTATGCTAACAATGAGGGAAAGGAGATTGGGTTTGATAAGTCCAAGGTGGAGTGCTACAACTGCCACAAGATGGGACACTTTGCAAGGGAGTGCAGGGCTCCAAGGAACCAAGAAAACAAGAATAGGGAGAACACGAGAAGGGGTGTGCCAGTGGAGACTGTGGAAACTAGAAGGGGGGTTACACGTTTGTTTTAGGTTTTAAAATTTTACTTTAAAAATGTTTAGATCCGAGTTATATGTTTAACCAATTCACAATATGAACAAGCAATAACTATCTAAACTAAAACTAGATAACAACACTAATAATGTAAAGAGATAAGGTATGGAAACAAAGCCATAAAGACACCAAGATTTTATAGTTCGTTCGCTACAAAAGCACCTTTTCGCCTACTCCACTCCAGTGTATACCGACTCAAGATTTCTCTATGTCAACAAGCTCCCTTTAGGCGGAGAAAGAAACCGTTAACACGTCGCTTACGTTTATTTTTCGTCATTAAGTAAATTCGAGAGTCTAATTTTAGCTAGATCAATTACACTTCACAAGATATACACACTCACAAGATCTACACTATCGGATCTACACAATATTCGAATCACACAAATACACAAGATAAATACAATAGAGGTTTGATACTTAGAAGAAAAGAGGAGAGATCACTAATTAACACTTCGTTTCTTGACGAATACGAGTGTTCTTCTCTTGCAATTGAATGAGAGGGAAGAGATGAGAAGAATAGATTAAATCACTTGAAAACAAGATCAAGAGATGTTAGTGATCAAGATATTTAGTGAGAGAAAGAAGGTTTTTAGAGAGAGAAAGAAGTGTAAGAAAATTCATGCAAAGAGGTCTGATTTTTAGCAAGGGGTGGACCTCGCAAGTCATTATAGACAGGAAAAAACAAAGGTTAACTGGGTGGCTTGTCCGACCGGTCCATATATATATGGGGACGCCAAGCATATAAGGGGCCGCCACCTAGGCTTCGCTCCCTTTTTTGTTTTTTTGTGAGGAAGGTTGTATCTGGTGTAGAAGCTTCCGTTTTGGGGGGAAAATTTGAATTTCAAATTTTATGTTTTTAATAAAACTTTTCTTTTAATTAGAAAATATTTTGTATAATTAATTTTGTGAAAATCTTTTGTAAAAATGTAATAGATGAGAGAAAAATATTTTCTTGATCACTAATCATGCTTAATGATTTGTTTGTTCATGCCTTAAGTGATCACTAATCTTAGAAATGGAATTTTACGATTAATAATTTGTAAACGTTTAATTTTATCGTAAACGTTTTTACATTTTGTTATTATCAAAACGTTGAGAGGTCAAAAAATATAAATAACATTTTTAGACATTATTTGTATTAACAATCTCCCCTTTTTTGATGATGACAAAATATAAACTCATTTTGTATAAAATTAATAGTTACACATTATTAATGAGTGAGTTTTGATCCATTTCTCCCCCTTTTTGTTTAATTCAAAAAGGATGATCGTCGAGCTGTTGTAGGAAGAAAGAAATCGACGATATCAAGACTCCCCTTTGTTCAGGGCACCAAGGGATTGATCTTACGAAAATTGTGTGCTACAAAATAAGGTTAGAAATACAAGTGCAAGACAAATATCTTTTAGAGCAACACATTATATTTAAGTCACCCAAAAGTAGAGTTTCATTCAACCAATAAGAAACTCATACAAATAACAAATGCAACTAATACATTCATGCAACATAAAATAAAAACTAGATCTAATAAGAGCTAAGACAAATTCATACAACATTTGTATGAATCATTACAATAGAAAGTAGATAATTATAAAGACATAATAAGGCATAGATCTACACTAGTGAACTCTTGAAAAGTAGAAGATGCCATAATCAAAAGATGAAAGATCAATTATTTAGGGAGATTAATCATATAAGAATGATTAATTAAAGAGGGAAAAAGAAGGGGTTGGTGACACATGATTTGGAGGGATACGGGTTGGAGGTATGAGACGGGTTAGAAGAAAGTGAATGAAGTTGATTTCGTTTCTCAAGGAGTGGAATTAGTGTCTAGAAAACTTGCAACAATGACAAAAACTTGAGTGAAATTCAACTTGAGCATGAGAAGGATGATGAATTTGTTGTGGTGGTGGTGAAGCTGGTGCATGAATGTAGGCATTAGATGGATTAGTATGTGAATCAAGAATGGTGGAAATGTTGTGGAGTTGGTTGATCATTTGATCTCTTAAAGGATTGTAAGATGGTGGTAAAGGAGATTGTAAGTAGACTCTCGGAGGAAGAGGAGGTGAGTCATTTTGGGAAGGAGGTGATGATTTTGGAGTGGATGTTTTGCGTTTCCATACTTGGCTAACCGACATCCTTGGTTTTCTAGAGAAGTTGGAATGGTGGTTTGAGCAAGACATTGATGATGAATGAGAAGAGAATGAGGAAGGTGATGGTGAGGTATAAGAGTTGATGATTTAAATAATGGAAATGATAGTATAACATGGCAAAGTATTGTGTGAATGGAAGAGGATGTAGAATATGGTTTAGCCAAATAGGGAAATGACAGCTTGAGGATGTAGGTAGGAGGGTCAAGATACAGAAAAAGAGGTAAACTTGAAATTTTTCTTTCCCCTGGTGGCGATCCCATATCACCAGGCGGTCCCAAATATATTGGGGGGCCGCCAGGTATATAAGGGGGCCATTTTCTAGAAGCAGGAAAATTTCCAGTTTTCCCTTTTTCTTAAGTCCAGTGATTTCGGCATCTACCAAATTCAAGAATCAACTAGTTCAAGCAATAATATGTAGTCCTATTCTAACATACAAATCATTTAGCAAGTAGTGGCATTTTTCGCATGTCATATTCATAAAATTTGCTAGTCATAGAAAGTTAATAGAAAGGAGAAAATTATCCAAGTCAAATGCAAATGACATTTACCATTCCTAGTCCTAATAATAGAAAGATATAATGTATTAAACCAAAGGGATGATAATATTCATAACAATAGTTTCTTAGTAGTTGTGCCAACATGTTCACTTCCGTTTTCCACCCATCATGTTCTTGAGAGCTTGTCCAATTGACCTTAACCCTTCCCGGTGAGCATCTCTTTGTTGAGTTTGAAGATTGATAGTTTCGGAGAGATGGTGTTAGGATTTATGTTTTCCTAACTTAGTACCGACAGTACAAATAGTTAGTACTGATAGTTATAGTTAGTACCGACAGAATGACCGTCCTAGGGAATAAATTAGATGAAGGGAGAGACATTTTAAGATGTGTAGAGGTACATTGAATGAAAATGACTCATTATCATGTTTTAATAACTATGACGTCTAGTGGAGAGATGAAGATGGATGATTTTGAGTGGCAGAGGAGGAGCATAGAATTTGACTCACAAAGCCTTTCTTGGCTTTTGATCCGCTCACGTCTTTTGCTCTTTAATGAGGGAGCTGAGCGATGCATGGCTTGATCATGTGTGGGTAATGATCAAATGGTAGCTCAGAGGAGATGATACAATATACTTGAACAAACTAGTCAATAAGATTCCATACGGGTTTTAAAATTCTTTGGTTTGTTTCGGTCTTTTCCATTCTTTTGAGAGTGAAAATTTGCTAGATTGTAAGAGTAGAGGTACTAAGATGAATAAAGCATGTGACAATAGACAAGCGGAGACATGATCTTATTGTCCTCAACCAAGGCTTCATGTGAGTATGAATCTCTCGGGTTAGAGTTTTCGTTATCCACTACGGACAATGTTTTCTTATTTTTGGTCGAGTTTCTTGACTCCTTGTCAAAGGTGATTTGAATAAAAGACTTGATGACACTTCGATAGGGAGGAGTGGTCTTATAACGACCTTTACTCAAAACACACATTGACAAGTGGTCAAGTGACAACATGTCGGTGTGAGAGGCTTGACCTTTGAAGGGGATTTTTAAAATTTGACCAAATTTCTCAAGAGTGAGAGAGAATGACTTGTTTTGAATGACAAAGTTGACAATAAAGTGACCCTCAGAATTAAAGGTAAAAGTGAGTTGACTATAAAACTCGAGAAACTAAATGAGGTATGATTTGTTCGTTGATGTTTATCAAACAATCAAAACCGATTGACTCAAACTTGGCACGAATATGACTCATATTTCTAAATTTTGACTCACAACCCTTCCCTTATGAAAGTATCGTTTTTCAAGGTTTGCATTGTGTTTAGTAAGGGTTGATTAAATTCATTTGATATGAGAGGTATGTAGTTTCGTGTATTTTGATGATCAAGTCCAGTAACTCAAGGCGTTGTTACCTAAAATGACACAAATAAAATCATATTTTAATTGCTTATACTTGTATTGAAGTTATTTTGAGTTCGTGCCTAGTGTGTGCCTAGATGTAACAAATGTGGAGTAACGATTAACTCGACCTAGATATTAAATCCTAAGAGTTAACCCAAACGCTCCTTAATTTGATTTTTCTCATCCAAACAAGTCGAAAACTACATATGAATTATGTATCTTGAAATTTGTTCATGAGATCATTATGCATGTGTTTGAAAACGTTTTTAAGTTGTATTGACAATGCATAACCACAATTTGATAGTGTTCCTAACGTGAGTGATTTGAAAATAAAATTAGGGTTTTGGTTCGAAATCAAATTTTCAACAAGTTCACTAATGTAAGCAAATCCTATGTCTAGAGGAAGCATGTTAGTTATACATTGTATCCGAGTATTCTTAATTGTACAAAATTAAAAGAAGAATCGAAAATCCCCAATTTTAATTTTTGGTGTTCATCATGAACCCTAGACTCAAATTGAAAGAAAATAGATGAAATGACTTACAATTGATGATCTTTAAGATGTTGTGAATGATTGTAGGTGTTGATTTTATCTTCAATTTGTGTTTTGATGGGTGATTTTGAGTTCTTGAGTGTTTTTGGTCGAGTTCGTCAATGGCAGCATGAAGAGGGGTGTTTGTTTTTGTGGTTTGAAATTTTTTGACAAAGTGTAAAAATATAGGAGTCTGTTGATGGCGGTCCCATAATGTCTGGCGGTCCCAAATATATTGGGGGGCCGCCTGTGGTATGGGGGCCGCCCTCAGTAAAGGGTTTTGGACTCAGTTTTGACGAAAATTTTACAAAGAGGAGTGACATTTTAATTTGCATTTCACGAATTAAAAGATGCTTAAAGTACTTCGGATGAAGTATTCAAGTTGTCACGACACAGAATGGAACACCGACTAGAATTGAGACAGAAGAAAGAGAAGCGGGCTAAGATGATTTATGGAATGTGTTCCATCATTCCTAAACCAAGACGTAGATAGTAGTTAAACGATTTATGTTTAAGGGGTTTAGTAAGAATGTCGGCAATGTTGTCGACAGACGACACTCTTTTTCGATTAAGATATGTCCTTTCTAGACATTATCAACAAGAAAATGGTGACGTATTTTGATAGGTTTGGTACGAGAATGTTGCACCGAGTTTTTGCTAAGGTCAATCGCGCCTTTGTTGTCGCACATGATGGGAACGTCCTCGAGTCGTACGTCGTAGTCGACGAGAGCTTGTTTCATCCATAGTGCATGTTGACATGCCTTTCTTGCGCTTACGTATTCGGCTTCGGTAGTGGTTATAGCAAGAGCGGTTTGTTTCTTCCAGAACCAAGATGTCAAACAACATCCTACGAACGTACAAATACCGCTAGTGCTCTTTCAATCTACATAATCTCCCGAATGATCAGAGTCGGCATATACTATGGTTTCTATGCAAGCTCAAATAAAGGATACCAAATTAATTCAAGATCCACTTTCAACGTAATTCAAATCTCTAGCTGTTTATCATTAATAATCTTTTTCAGATCGTTTTAGTGTTCATGTAATCGTGTTTGTTGTGTTGTTGTTTCAAGAATGTCCGTTAAACAAGACAAATGTTATGTTGAATGTCGTCCACGATCCACATTGTCTAATTAAACTTGTCCGTGATATCATTTTATTCTTGGCTCAATCAATAAAATATAACAGGTCCAAATCTAATATTTATAACAGCCCAATAATCACCAAGCTCGTCCTACAAGATAATCCATCTACACGGCCCAAGTGATTAAATCTCGGCCCATCACCACCAATTAAATCACAACCAGCCCATCAAAAAGGATTAGAAAATGCGGCTCCTATAAACCCATTACTATATCTAATCAACTCAGCCAAAATTTTCGCCCGGGTCCATTGCTGAGAATTAGGGATATAATATCATATACTCACTCCCCTAATATTAGTCATACATTATCCCTAAACCTAATCACAAACACACATATCCATCGCCTCTTTTTTCATATTCCTCTCTTGCAGTTACAAATGAAGATCATTTTCATTGTAAATCATCACCTACATCCATCCTTATCATAAACACGCCAACACCTTTCTTTCTTTCTTATTCAATCGGTGCAGTTAACAACAAAACAGATTTCTCCATTATCACACCGAATCATCAAACACATCTTATATCTCCATTAACACAAAATGAACCATAGATACCCTATTTATCCTGACATGAATCAAAAGCAACCGATCATGTTTATCATTCGTTTTTAACGGCACGACAGATTGTTATTCAAGATCTCTACAACGAGGTCTCGGGTAGGTTCGTTTTGGTTTGTGTGTCAGAGATCGAAACAAATAAAGGTTATAACAAGGTTGTTATCAACCTTTATTTATTTTCGTATATCAAACAAAAATGGTTTGCCTTTTATAGATCGATGATGAGTTTCCATTCGTGGTATAGATCGGTCTTTAAAGATCTTTGACTTTGGTTTGTTAAACACGAATCAAAGAACAGAGATCTCTTTTAATGATGAGACAAGTGATGACAGTGATATCGACAATAACTTTCCTGGAGAAACTCTTATGGAAATAAGCACCAGAGACATACCATGGTTCACAGACTTTGCAAACTATTTGGTAGGTGATACTATACCTAAAGGAATGACGCACCAACAAAAGAACAAATTCTTCTCTGACCTCGAAAACTACTTTTAGGAAGATCCCTTTTTTTAAAGTATGTTCAGACGGTATGATCAGACGCTGTGTCTCAGGACTAGAAACTCGTACCATTCTAGATCAATGTCACCACGGACCTACCGGTGGACATTATGGACCAACCACCACAACTAAAAAAGTCTTAGACTCGGACTTTTATTGGCCGACAATCATCAAAGAATCTCATACTCTCGTTCGACTTTGCGAAGCATGTCAAAAAACTAGAAATATCTCTAAACGTGATGAGATGCCCTTAAAGAGTATTCAATTATGCGAAGTTTTTGACATATGGAGTATAGACTTTATGGGACCATTCCCAAAATCGTACAAATTCAAATACATCTTAGTTTCTGTCGACTATGTATCTAAATGGGAAAAAGCTTAAGCTCTTCCAACTAACGATGCTAGAGTTGTTATATCATTTCTAAAAAACTATTCTGCCATTTAGGAATGCCCAAAGCTCTCATAAGCAACAGAGGAACTCCCTTCCGTAACTGGCTAATGGAAAAACCATGAAAAGATACGGAGTTACTCATCCTTTCTCCACATCTGTGAGGTTTCTCGATTCATGATCTCGGGAGGTCGGGGATGATGGAAATATATAAAAGCCATTTTAGAGAGAGAAAGTAGTTATAATTGAATGATTAGTGAAAATTACAACTATGAGGTTCACCCCTCTAAGGAAGATTAGAGGGGGTATTTATAGCCTAAACATAAGCCATCTTTGGGCTAATTACACTTCTAGTCCTTGTGTTTAAGACTATTTAGAAACTAATGTAATTTCCATATAGACACCATATTTTTAATCCTAACAATCTTCCCCCAATATGGTGGCATATGGAACTACTTACAATGTATCCTATAAGTACAAATATAAATGTTTCAGCTTGAATCTTTCCATTACTTGCAGACGATACAATGTAATTTGTATAAACTGAGTTATCTTCCCCCAGTTCATACTGCATGTCTTCAATCAGCTTTCTTCATCTACTTCTTTTTGTCGAAGTTTCAAAATTAGCTTCCCCCCAAACCAACATCCGTATTGTAAGCAGATTCTGAAACTGTAATGTAGCTTCATAGAAGAAGTAGAAGTAGAAGTAGACATAGAAGTAGAAGATGAGAATCAGAGGATTAAAAGAAGTAGAAGAAGCCAATCACATCAAATATAACTGCTTCTGTTTTGATGAATATCCGTTTGGGGAAACATGCAAGAAATCAGCAACATCTTCTCACGTATGCACATACTTCACACACTAACCATCCAGAGGTTGAAAGCATACAATCCATCTCCATAAGATAGAAGCGGACTTGAAGATAAGAAAAAAATAAATGAAGGTGAGAAAAGTACACATTTCTTCCCCCTGATTAATGCAATCTATCAAATACTTCCTTTTTCCCCCTGATTGCATTTGATGACCATCGAAAAAATCATAAACATGTGTACGCCCGAATATTCGATAGAACAACCATGTGTGAAGTAGAATAAATTCGGTTAAGCATGAGAATCAACTGCTGATTAAGAACCTCTGTTTGTCTCTTCTCTGACTAATTTAATTCCAACCTCGCATTCTGTCAGCTCTCTGTAATGACCACTGATGGAGAAAACTCAATATGACAAACTCAATACTGAAGTAACATCCCCTAAAGTTGTGACTTAAGCTTGTACTATCCAGAAGAATCTCTTGAAATATCCTCAACTACGTGAGTCACTGAGCACTACAACGTAACTCCTTAAAGTGATAGCTACTTTGTGGGTAAAAGAGAGAAAGAATCACAAAAGTAACCAGATATTCAAGTCTTCATGACAATCCTTATATGCTCGAACAAGTCATATTCATTGCAGAGGTAGAAAAGGCCAAAAGATGAAATAAGTACGTTTCCCCGTGACATATTACTTCAATCCTGAATAAGTAATAAAGAATCAACCCCGTTGTCATTTCTTGCGATTAAATCCTGAGAGTAGCCTTTTGAACGTTTTTCGTGAATCTTTTATCCGGATCATTTTAAGCAATAAGTGATGTTTGTGTTTCCTAAAAATGATTACTTTCAACCAAATTCGGTCCTATAGAAATGTAAGCCCAAAATTCCAATATTCAGATATAACAAATGTAATCCAAACCAGCCCAATATTCGGATAGCCCAGCAGCCCAACTCATTTGTCGAATTTGAGATCACCCACTCAAATTTGGTATAGAAAGGTTTTGGTTGACCAGCCCAATAAAAGTCTGGATAAACATAGCCCATTTCATCATTGTCTAAGTGAGAATACCCAACCCATTGATGATTTCGGTTTAAGGCCTAACACAGATTTATAACATCCTACAATACACACAAACCCTACACACATTATCATCTGCCCCCATCTTTGTGCAGTCACACATACTATCAACAGATCACACATTTACCTTATCTCTCCAAATGTTACAAACTTAGCCACCAGAAACCTTCATTATTCTTATTTCATCATTTCAAAAACACATGTCTACCTCTTTTCCTTAAAAATCAAAGCGTAGCAATAAAGATTAAAGCATCTTTATTAATCCTTACCCTATGAAACAATCTTCTTTCTTTCTAATGAACACGAAGAACAGCAGATTGAGGCTTCAAGGTCATCTCTAAGATCTCAGGTAGGTGTACCATGTTTAAGGTTTTGTTGTTTTCTATAAACCGAAAGAAAGACAAGATTATAACACTTTTGTTATTATTCTTTCTTTATATTTCGAATAATGAAAGGAAGCTTTGCTTTCAAAAGATCAATGATGAACCATCTCTTCGTGATTTTGAACTGTTAAAGGTCACAAATTTGTTGTAGAGCACGAAAGAGAAACTAAGATCATAATTATTATTTTTTTTTCTTTTCAGATTTGTTGGTTGTGTGAAGGAGATGAGTTGTGTTTTGATTTTGAGGATGATGGGTTAGAAGTGGTTTGGATTTGTTTATAGACTCTGTTTTCCATTTTCAATAAGATGTAAACTCAGTAACACTTCCGAATTTGACTACAACATCTGAGTTTGACTGTGACTGTTTTTGTAGATATGCCCTAAGCATCAAATCTGGTCTTTTTCTTTCTTGTAACTGCTTTTTCGATTTCGTTTTTGACCAAAAGCATTCTCAGAAACACTTTTCGTAATAAGCAGTTAGATTACTGAGTTTGACCGTTCAAAAATCAACACCGAATTTTGACTTCCGAGTTTGGTACAGATCCGAAAATGTATAATCAACAGTTGTAGCACATCGTATGATCGAATCTGATAGAGTTTGAATAAATCTTACGATAAAACCATAAGCAGCCAAACTCGATCAAATCACACATCAAAAATAACAAATAAGCTTCTAAACTGTGTAATAAGCTAACTAATAAGCTGTAAAACTACTAAACACCAAAATAAGCTCGAATAATCTGCTGGACTGAATGTGGACTGAAACTGGACTGAATAAGCTCTAATAAGCTGTTGAATGGATTGAATAAGCTTAAATAAGCAAAACTAGACTGAATAAGCTCAAATAAGCTATGAAATAAGCTGATCAGAATAAGCTAAACATCACGAATCACTCCTGTAGCTCTGATACCACTTATGAGGTTTCTCGATTCACGATCTCGGGAGGTCCGGGATGATGGAAATAAATAAAAGCCATTTTAGAGAGAGAAAGTAGTTATTATTGAATGATTAGTGAAAATTACAATTGTGAGGTTCACCCCTCTAAGGAAGATTAAAGGGGGTATTTATAGCCTAAACACAAGACATCTTTGGGCTAATTACACTTCTAGTCCTTGTGTTTAAGACTATTTAGAAACTAATGTAATTTCCATATAGACACCATATTTTTAATCCTAACAATCCACAATGTCATTTTCTAGGTTTTTCTTTTCGGTGACCTTAATTGTTTCATCTTTATCTAAGTCATCTTCCACCAAGGGTGATGTCTTAGAGGGTGGAGGAGTTTCATCGAATGTCACGTTAAGTGATTCTTCAACTTTCCTAGTGTGTTTGTTTAGGATGATATAGGCTTTACTATTTTGAGAATAACCTAAAATGACACCTTCGTATGACTTTGGGTCAAACTTGGTAAGGTAGTCTTTTGTGTTCAAAATGAAGCACTTGCTTCCAAACACTCTAAAATAATCTAGCGTAGGTTTTCTACCTCTTAAGAGTTCATAAGGTGTTTTTCCTAGAATGTCTCTAATGAGAATTCGGTTGAGAATGTATGATAAAGTATCTATGACGTTACACCAAAACTTTTGTGGTAACGATTGCTCATTCAACATAGTCCTACTCATTTCTTGAGGTGTCCTATTTTTCCTTTTGACCACGCCATTTAATTGAGGAGTGTGTGGAGCCGAGAAGTTATGTGTAATACCGTTGGCATTACAAAACTCTCCAAATTGCACCTCATTATCAAATTCTCTACCGTGGTTAGTTCTTATTGACACTATTGAACAACCTAATTGGTTTTGGATTTTTCTACTAAATATTTTGAATTAATCGAAAGCTTCGGTTTTATCCTTAAGAAATCTAGTCCAAGTATACCTAGAGTAGTCATCTACTATGACTAGGGTGTAACGGTTTCCTCCATAACTCCGTACGGCGGATGGACCGAAGGAATCCATATGGAGAAGTTCTAAGCATCTAGTCGTTGAGACTACATTCTTAACTTTATGACTAGCGTGAGCTTGTTTTCCCATTTTGCAAGCATCACAAAAATGTTGATCAAACTTAAGCTTAGGTAAGTTTCTAACTAATTCCTTAGAGGCCAACGATTGAATGAGACACCTATTTGCGTGTCCTAATCTCCTATGCCACAAGGTGGAATTTTCATCAATCGTTGTTAGACAAATTTAATCCTTTGGCTTATTTCCTAATTTCATCACATATAAGCCTTTCTTCCTAGGGATTTAGCCGTACAATAGCAACGTACTTTCAGTTTTGTTCCATGTTGGTACGTGAACTTTTTTTTGTTCCACTTAATATATTTGTCCTATACTTAGCAAGTTAAATCCTGAGTTATTAACATGTTCTACATTATCTATTTTGAGAGAGTTATTAGAATTCGTACCTTTGCCAATGATGTTACCACGAAGATTACTACAAAAAATGACATTACCTCCATTATATGCCTTGTAAGTAGAGAAGAGTTTTCGGTTACCCGTCATATGCTTAGAGCATCCGCTATCCTTGATCCATTCGTCGGGCTCAATAGACTCAAGGCATATCTATTTATTTAAGACATAACTCAAACATTTGGTTTTCCCCAATATCTCATTGTTCCAAAGTTATTAGTGGCCAAACATCCCTTCATTTATGCAATTGGTTTGGGATGTTGAATGAAGACATATTTCCCATGACATGTAACTTTGACGTGGAAAGTTGTTCCAACTTACGGGAAAGCCATGAGGTTGGTTTTGTCGACCAACGTGTCTTTTTGGTTGCGGTGTTTTAGGACGAGAATAATTATTATTGACTCTTATAGAAGGTGGAGTTTTTGATCTAAAATTGAGTTTTGAAAATCTAACATCCGGTTTAGATAATGGCTTATAGAATTGTTTAACTTCATTGTCACTAGCAACAGGAATTTTGACTTTGTTTACAATTATGTGTTTTGGTCTAGGACCCAAAATAGATTTTTAAAAAGACACACTTTTCTCAGATACAGGCGTTGCTGGTGGCGGTCCCATATTTATTTTGGGGGCCGCCTGAACATTAAGGGGGCCACCCATATTTATGGGACCTCCATCAGAAGACGCCTTTTTCTGAGCTTTTACAAATTTTATTTCCTTAGTTCCACTAGATGATGCTTCAAATGAATTAAACCCTAAACCTAATTTATTCACCGAAGTTTTTTGATTATTTACATTTCATTTAAGCAATGTGTACTCTTTTCAAATTTGTTTAATCTAGTAGATTCATCTTTGAGAATTTTCATTCTCAATTAAGTGCATGAGACTTTGCACAATCGAGATCAACTCTCTTAATTTTTCGTCGAGTGTGGACAATTTATCTTTTAATTCTCCTAAGCACATTTTTCTAGACTATTTCTATTAGTGCTTTTAATTTTTGTTTTAGTGATTATCTTTAGACTCTTTGCATAACATATCATAATCGTTGTCTAAAAGATAAATCATCAATTGAGAATTTTCATCACTAAAGTAAATGATTTCGGAGCATAACTCATTGATGCGTGAGTACAAGACACAATTTTTTCGAATCTTTGACCTTTTCATCGCTTTCATCCACAGCTATCGCTCTAGAAATTCCAATAAATGCTCTTTGGTACTTACTCTCGGTGCTTAGGACATTCTCCAATAAGAAGATTTGGATCTCCGCACTAAAGCACTCTTTCACTTTTGCCAGATTTGTCATCTCTGGCTTCTTAGAAAGGTCTTTTTGTCGTTCCGAGGTTGTCTACGAATCTAACTCTTCTCTAAAGAGACTTCTTGAAGTCAAATTACCGCCATGGCTTTCTCTTCGTCTTCATGACGAAAGTTGAACAACTCTCATCACTAATTTGCCTTTCTTAGCCTTAAAAGCAAGAGATTTCCTTTCAACTTTGCTTTGACAATATCAGAATCTTTCTTGATGATCAACTCTTAGACTATGAAGGAATTCCAATGAGCTCATCAAGAGAGTAAGTGATGTTAAGTCTTTACGACTCCTCAATCGCCGTACCTTATGCTCTCCATTTAGGATTTAGAGCTCTAAGAAACTTCTTACGAGTTTCTTACTAGAAAACTTCATCAAGGGCTTAAGACTAGTAATTAATAGTATAAAATCTAGCAAAAGCAACTTATCAAAAGATTCGTCTTCCGTAAATTGACAATTGTTTCATATTGTTGAACCAAAAGGTCGATCTTATTATCTTTGACTTGGCTATTACCTTGATGGGTGATTAACAAAGTTTTCCAAATTTCTTTTTCCGTGTTACACATGAAAATTCTTTCATATTCTTTCCTTGGCAAAGCATTGTAAATAATCATTTTTTGGCTTCATTATTTTTCGCAGTCTCTTTTGAGATCATCGCTTGGTTTTTCAAAAGTGATAACCCTCAACTAATTTGGCTTCGAAATCAGTACAATAGGTTGAAAATCACCATTGGTAATAACATGCCAAAGATCTAGATCTTTTGATTTAACATATGTCTCGAATTTATTTTTCCAATAAATAAAACTATCGCTTCAAAGTAGTGTGGTCTGTTGGCATATGTAACACACCCAAAATGTCGCATCGGATATGGGGGGGGTTTTGGGAGCGTTATTACTTCATAGATCAACAGCACAAGATATATAAGAACGACTTTTAAAAGTGTCGTTTAAAACCGATACATTAGATTTAGCAAAATGTTTGTTACAAAAGCCCGAAGCTTTACTTGTTCATTGTTAAATTATACAAAGATTCCAGTTCATAATAAATGTTCCTCCAAAATGTAATGCAACCAAATCTTTAATGCAAATGACTTCCAAAATAACGACCACCAATGTATCCCTTGTCTTGTACCTCATTGATCTCCTGAGAAAACATGCTTTAAAACGTCAACAATAATGTTGGTGAATTCATAGGTTTGTAAATTGTATGAGTTATGGGGGGGGGGGGGGGGGGGGGGGGGGGTGGGTGGGGGGGGGGGGGGGGGGGGGTGGGGGGGGGGGGGGGGGAACCAAGGGGGGGGGGGGGGTGGGGAAAGGGGGGGGGTGGGGGGGGGGGGGGGGGGGGGGGGGAGTGGTGGGGGGGGGGGGGGGGGGGAGTGGGGGAGGGGGGTGTGGTGAAAGACCGCAATTTGTTTAGAGTGTGTATTGCATGTGATAACAATATCCAAAAAAGTAAGTATTGCATGGTAATACAATATTCAAAACATTACTTAATTGCATGGAATAAAATATCCAAAACAGTAATATAGCAGTGGCAGAGGATTTTTGTATAAAATGATGTCGACTTACTATAGTACGGTGGTAGTAAAGAGTTTACTTATTTGATTAGTATTGTCAGTTTGGTTCCTCAGCGATGTATTACATTTTATGAATACATACGCCAGAACTGATATACATAGAAATTGTCTTTGACAAGAAGTTTTAAAGGTGACTACTCTCATCATGGCATGGTCCTTCCTGAATTATACATAGTTGATCAAGTCATGTATAATTGAGGACTAACGATGCATTGCTCATTTTCGTCAAAATAGCGTTATGATTTTTTTTAATGACTTACATGAATAATTATAAATTGAAGTAGATGACAGAAATTTCACATACATAGATTCGATAGATAAATGAAATCATTCGTACAACGGATTGTTTAATATAAATACAACGAGAACTCCTTAGGAGAAATAAAGTTCTAAGATAGTTTTCAACTTAGGGTTTACTAGGCAAACGAGACAACTTTTCCCTCTTTTAAGCTTCAATCACATCTTCAATGTTGTTAAGGTCTTGATCGGTTTCTCCTCCTCCTAAGGCATACACCATTCCATGTGCTTTGGTACCTTTAGCTTTGTTTCCATGGTTTGATTCTTAATTCTAGCAATCACTCCAGTAGTGCCCTGATTTCCACATTCATAGCAAGTTAAGGTTTCTTTGTTCTTAGCAGCAGCAGATTCCTACAATCCGGGTCAATGTGGCAACCTTCTTGCAATTTCCCCACTTTACAGTACATGCCCATTGTGGTCAGCTTGCACCTGTTAGCACAATGGAAGAGTTCCAGCATACCTCCTTCCTTCACCAATCCCAGCGGCGTAAGGCTCGAGTCACATTTTGTTCTCTTTGGGAAGATTGTTGTTGAGCTTGATTTGTTGTTATCAAGTTTACACTTATTCTCAGCTGACGTTCATCAATGCATGCTAATCTTTTGTCCATCAACTCAGTTGCCCATTTCAGTAGATTCCTCATTGTTTTGGTTTGATGCCACAATACTTCTGTGAATCATGTCGGGCAACCCACCGACATACCTTCAACTTTGTCAGACTCTTCAGGAAACTTTCGACACACAACAATGCTAGTATCCTGGAAAATGTTGTTGAATCCCTATTATGTCGGTACCATTTTACTTTCAAATTCCACAACTCTCATCTCCAAGGCTTCTTCATCTCTTCCCATGGACAATACTTTGTCCCGGTCATTTTCTTTTTAGTTCTGTCTAATCATGCATACGCAACATCATGACCAACAATCCTAACGTGGGAATTCCACCACGTCAGAGCACCTGCTAAAAGAATACAAGTGGAAAACTTGATTTGATTCTCCACAGAGCAGTGGCTTATGCGAAACACAGTCTCCATCCTTTCAAACCATTGAGTTAGTTCAACAACTCCCTCAGTGCCTTTGAAATATATAGTTTGGCACATGCATGTAAGTCTTGTAAGTGCATTCTCGAGCGCGTTCAGTCCTTCTGATACTCGTTCTCGAAGTATGGCTGTCATCGCCATTCCTGTTTGCATCACGTGCTGCCAGTGCAGTAGTAACACCTTGGTCAATCATTGCATGAAGCTTGGCATTAGTGACATATGTGGTGTTGGTTGTTGTTGCTGGTGTGGTTCTGGTTCTGGGTGC
Organism: Tanacetum coccineum; assembly: GCA_026074375.1. NCBI lineage: Eukaryota > Viridiplantae > Streptophyta > Magnoliopsida > Asterales > Asteraceae > Tanacetum > Tanacetum coccineum. Next base: position 77,297 of record BQNB010001688.1, read on the forward strand.
TTTCCTTGGAGGCATTATCTTCAAAATCAGAAGAGTAATAAGATTAGATTAGTTTAGTTATCTTCGTCGCGCTCCAAAAATAGAGTGTTGTGAGATGATGTATGGTAAATATGAATGTGCGCGTCATGGCATAATGAAAAATTGTAGATATCAACTTGAAAGCTAATGTTTTATTAGCGCTTAGGACCTACGAGCTTATAGTGCTACCTTGCCTAAAGGAATGTTCCCCTATTTATATAAATAACCCTTATATAAATAATTGTAGAGTATGTGCGAAAGAATGCAAACTCATCTTTGCATATATATAATATACCCTCTAGTAAACGTACGTACTATAATATGAACACGTATATGCATCATGTAAGCATCTAGTAAAACTAACTAATGCAAACAAGTAGTGTATGTATGTCCCATGTAACCCCTTTTGTATGAAAGCAATGTTTGAAAACGGTTATAGTCCAGCAAAACATTTGACCTGGTTCTCTATAACCTTGGCTCTGATTACCAATCTGTAACACCCCCAAAATGGTCGCAACGGAATATGGGTTTGGGAGCGTTACTTCATAGATCAACACCACAAGATATATAAGAACGAATTTTTAACAAGGTCCGTTTAAAACCGATACAATGGATTAGCAAAATGTTCGTTACAAAAGCCCGAAGCTTTACTTGTTTATTATTTAAATTATACAAAGATTCTAGTTCATAACAGATGTTCTCCAAAATGAAATGCAACCAAATCTTAATGCAAATGACTTCCAAAATAACGACCACCAATGTATCCCAAATCTGTACCGTCAGTCGATCTCCTGAGAAAACATGCTTTAAAAACGTCAACAATAAATGTTGAGTACTTCATAGTTAGGTAAAATTATGAGTTGTGTACCTTAATTGTTTTAGAGTGGTGTATTGCATGTATACAAAATCCAAAACGTAAGTAATTGCATGTTATAATAATATTCAAAACAGTTAAAAAAAGTTAATTGCATGGGAATACAATTATCCAAAACATAAGTATTGCAATGGTATACAATATTCACAACCGTAAAGTATTTGCATGGTATACAATATCCACAACACTAAGTATTGTATGGTATACAATATCCAAACATAAGTATTTTAAAGGTTACTTGCGTCCAATGTAAAACAAAAGCTGTTCTAACCCCAAAAATATATTTAAAACCAGTAAAAACTGGGGCTATGAACTCACCTCAGTGAAGTTAATCAATAAATATACTGTCACAACTTGAAAATGCGTCACTAAAATCCCGAAAAAAAAAAATTCAACCTAACAATTATAGACATATAAGAACTAAGTACCTTGATTTTAAACCCCCTTAAAAAAAAAACCATCAATATAATTATATATAGCTACATCACCATCTAATCGAGTTTGTGAAATTAAATCGCATTTAATACATATTAATCATGTATTTGTATTCTCCTAATCGTTAAATGATTTAATCGCCTTTATAAAATAATATTTATAAAGTTTAAAACAAGTATAAATATTATTTAAGTGATTCTAAAAAGTTTCGCAAATTTTTTTATTAAAAACGAACCAACACTATTCACATCAGGAAATAGTGCACAAGTGTAAAATAGTGTGTAACTTTCGCGTTTTAAGCCCGTTTCTTACGTTTCTTATGTCCACGCTTTCGTATTAAGACGAGTTATCAAAATTTGACATTTTTATATTTTTAGTCCTCTGATGAACAGTAATTTTTACTGTTCATGCCAGTTATATACTTATTTTTATAGATTTAGTTATCGTAAAACCCGTAAATGGCGTATCTTATTCGTTATAGCTCTGTTTTTCGTCCCTATTTATGGGACCTCCATCAGAGGACGCCTTTTTCTGAGCTTTTACAAATTTTATTTCCTTTGTTCCACTAGATGATGCTTCAAATGAATTAAACCCTAAACCTAATTTATCACCGGAGGGTTTTTGATTACTTAGCATTTCATTCAAGCAATGTGTACTCTTTTCAAATTTATTCAATCTAGTGGATTCATCTTTGAGTTTTTCATTCTTAATTTTAAGTACATGACACATTTCACATTCGAGATCAACTTCCTTATTTTTCTCGAATATGGATAATTTATCTTTTAGTTCTCTAAGCTCTTTTTCTAAGCTATTTCTAGTGGCTTTTATCCTTTTGTTTTTAGTGATTATCTTTAGACTCATTTGCATAATTTATCATATTCATTGTCTAAATCTATATCATTAATTGATGAGTTTTCATCACTAAAGTAAGAGGATTCGGAACATACCTCACTTGATGCATGAGCTACAAGATATGTTTCATCTTTGACCTTCTCATCATCTTCTTCACCGCTATCGCTCTAAGAACCTCCGACAAAGGCTTTTTGGTTCTTGTCTTTTGGTGGTTTTGGACATTCTCCAATAAGATGATTCGGGTCGCCGCATCTAAAGCATTTTATGTCATTTTTACCGGTCTTGTCATCACGGCTTCTTTGGAATGTATTTTTGTTGTTCCGAGGTTGTCTCACGAATCTACCTCTTCTCTTAAAGAATTTCTTGAAGTCTCTTACCGCCATGGCATACTCTTCGTCTTCACTACCGGAAGTCGAACACTCTTCATCACTAGATTCTTTCTTAGCCTTTAATGCAAGAGATTTCCTTTCAACTTTTGCTTTGACTATTTCGGAATCTTTCTTGATGATCATCTCATGTACTTTGAGGTTTCCAATGAGCTCATCAAGAGATAGTGATGTCAAGTCTTTTGATTCTTCAATTGCCGTGACCTTTGCTCTCCATTTAGGATGTAGAGCCCTAAGAAACTTCCTTACGTAGTTCTTACTAGAATAACCTTCATCAAGAGCTTTAAGACTAGTAATAATAGTATTAAATCTAGCGAAAGCATTATCTATAGATTCGTCTTCGGAAATAACGAATTGTTCATATTGTTGGACCAAAAGGTCGATCTTATTATCTTTGACTTGACTATTACCTTGATGGGTGATTAATAAGGTTTTCCAAATTTCTTTTGCCGTATTACACATGAAAATTCGTTCATATTCTTTTCTAGGCAAAGCATTGTAAATAACCATTTTGGCTTCATTATTTTTTGCAAGCCTTCTTTTAAGATCATCCGTTTGTTTTTCAAAAGGGACAACCTCATCAAGTTTGGTTTCCGGATTTTGAATAATAGGTTGAAAATCACCATTGGTAATAACATGCCAAAGATCTAGATCTTTTGATTTAACATATGTCTCGAATCTATTTTTCCAATAAATAAAACTATCGCTTTCAAAGAGTGGTGGTCTTTGCATAGATTGCCCTTCTAGATATTTGTCGGAATCCATAGATCGATCCAAGCTTTAAAATACAATATATTTTAAAAATCTTGAGTGACCTTGCTCCTGATACCAATTGTAGAAACTAGAAGGGGGGGTTGAATAGTTTTACCGATTAATTAGCGTTTTAAAAGTTTGCTTATGAAATAGTTTGATTCGAGTTGTATGTCAATCAACCAACAATATGAATCACAGCAAAACTATCTAACAATGCAAGTAATAAGTAAAGAGGTAAGGAAAGAAACGATCAAACCAAGACACCGAGATTTATAGTGGTTCGGCAACGAAGCACCTCTTCGTTCCTACTCCACTCCCCGAGTACTCCACTCGAGATTTCACTATGTCAACAAGCTCCCTTTAGGCGGAGAAAACCGTTTACACGTCGCTTACTTACTTTTCCGACACTAAGCTAGATGTCGAGTCCTAATCTTAGCTAGAACCAATCTAAGACTTCACTAAGTCTTCACACACTCACAAGATATACACTCTTGGATTGACACACAATCCAAATCACACCAATATACAATATACACACTTGGATCTACACGCGATCCAATTTATACAACGACACAAAACAAATGTAATGAATGTTTGTGATCTTGAAGAAGAAAAGAGAGAGAGATCACTTGATAACAATTCGTATGTAGAAGAATACGATTGTTCTTCTCTTGCACTTGATTAGAAGGTGAAGAAGGGAGGAAGAAAGAATTAATCACTTGAAACAAAATCAAGGAATGTTAGTGATCAAGATATGTGTTTTAGAAAGAAAGGAAAGAGAAGAGATGAGAAAAAGAGATTAGATCACTTGAAACAAGATCTAAGTATGTTAGTGATCAAGAGTTTTAGTGAGAGAAAGAAGGTTTAAAGAGAGAAAGAAAAGACTGAAAAATTTCGTGCAAAGAGAAATTATTTTCTGCTGGGAATGGAGCAGTATTTATAGGCTGGGAAATCCAAATCGGTCATCTTTTTTGGTGGCGTCATTATATATAAGGGGGCCACCAGGCCTATAAGGGGGCCGCCAGCCTAGACTCCGCTCCCTTTTGTACCTTGTGCGGGGAAATGTGTTTATCTGGTTGTAGAAGCTCTTCGTTTTGCGGAGGGAATTTGAATTTCAAATTTTAAGTTTTTAATAAAACTTTTATTTTATTTAGTAATATTTTGATAAATGTTATTTTGAAAAAATACTTTTGTAGAATTAAAAGTGAGGATTAAGAGAAAAATATTTTCTTGATCACTAATCATGCTTAATTAATTTGTTTGTCCATACCTTAAGTGATCACTAATCTTAGAAATGAAATTTTACATTTAATAATTTGTAAACGTTTATTTTAATTGTAAACGTTTTTATATTTTGTTATTATCAAAACGTTAAGATGTCAAAAAATATATATTAAAGTTTTTACGGCATTATTATGTTTATTAACAGTCTCAACCTAGTTGTGCATATTACACCCACAATATGGTATCTTGGCACCTGAAACCACTACCTGAACCAGTTCCCTAAGGACTTGGCTCATTAAGTGTTGCCATGGATTGGGTCCTATTGATGTTACCACTGTCCTGCTTTGCTTCTAAGCTAGAAGCAGTAGTGGCAGCCCTTTCCATTTTGTCACCCAACTCCTTATGGACAGCCTCATCACCAACCTTTTCAGGGGGACTACCCGACTGAGGTATCTTAGTGTCCTGACCTTTTTTTGGTATTTGACTCTTCACACACTTTTGTTTGATGTTACATGTCTTTCCATCTATTCTTGACTGCATATTGACATAATTAGCCTCCCATCAATCAATCTTAGGGGTGAGCATTCATTACCATGTACTTAATATGCGTAGCCTGTAAAATGTTTTAGCCCAAAACCAAGAATACACAATCCAAAGTATTTATTGTTTAACAGTTTTTAATTATGATTAACAGTTTGATCTAGCAGTCTTAGTAAAAAATTTGCAGTACCGATTTTACTTAGCAGTACTTAAAACTGGCCTAACTTATTAACCTTACATCTACCAGTTTTATTTCCATATTTATCTCATAATACTATCTCCAATTCATATTAATTCATTAGTATAACAAACACATCTTCAGATTATTATGTAATCCAATGTAGCCTATCAGATAGTTAATCCTTTTCCAGTAATTTTACCTCCTTTAGGACTTCCTCCATATTTGCATACAAAATCCACCTATCAATCTCTTGATAATCTGTAAGAAAGGGGACTTGTTTCCAAGTTCATATGCCTAGTAGATCCACTGTAAAAATCATTTGATCATGTATATTATATTGTGATTACATGCATCAATTTGAGAGAATTAGTTTCTCTTAGGGTACCCAAGCATTTGACTTGAGTTGCTTGTGATCAACATTAGTCAAATCTTTTTAAGGCATGTATGATCCTCTGTCCTTTGGAAGGTATGGTCAATTCTCATTTCTGTTGGTCTCCATATTCAGCATGCTGAGGAGTTCCCTTAAACAACATTGTCCCCATTTCCCACAGCAACCTAAACTACTGCTTTTGGCCCTTCCTAGCATGCCTACTTTTAAGTTAGAATAGTCAGTCTTTATGAGTTTTTTAGAGTCGAGTATTCGTGTATGTATTAGTTCCGATTTGCCCTCGCTGACATAGTTTACACAGCTTCTGTAGTAAACATTTGTTAACCCTAGCAGTATTAACTTTTTCATTAAACTTATTGGTTTTAGCTGCTGATTTTTGGTTAAAAGCCCTTTTTACTGGTGAATGTGCTTTAAAATAAGAATATGTTGTGGGTAATGCATCATTAACGTTTGGTTCATTCCCACCCCCGTTAGGGGCGGGTCGAATAGTATAACTGGCCTGACAGTACGAATTGATGCTGTGCTCTTAGAGATCTTTTGTTAGCCAGTTATTAAACGAGGTTTCTTGTCCTGGACTTTGTTACAACTGCAATTGGAACAAAATTCCTTATAAGATGTGGGTGAGTAAATTTATTATGGTGGTTCCACCCTCTGGGCATTGTGTATATACTGGTCTTAATTTCCCTTTCGTCCGTTAACCTTCCTTATTATTCAACACTGGTTTTTCTACCATTTTCTTATCATGAAAATCACAGTCTTTGATTAAATGATTAAAACTCCCACAAACAAAACAAGCTTTCTTTATAGACTTTAAACAACAATTTCCTAGTTTGTCGAAGTCATCAACCCATTCCAGTTTCTTTATATTTCTCTTAGGACTTTGACTTTTCCTAGGATACCTTCTTTGCCTATGTGTGTTTTCCTTATTTACAGATTTCACATTCTCATCAGATTTGACAAAATTGATTTTAGTAAAACTTTGGTGTTTGTTTTCTGATCTAGATTTTTTAGGTCTAAACACAATATCATTGATAGGAGCACTTAGGCCTAATAGTTTTCGCTTTTCTTCTAAATTTCCTTACTAATCTTAGGAATATTTATAGTTTCATTTTCACTCACTTTAGTCTTTATAGACAGAATCTATAAACCTCATCAAATGATATGTCAGGTCCATTTGAGGGCATGTAGTTCCAGTGTAGGAGGGGGAACTGCATGAAACCTTCACATGTTTTGGATCTATATTTACTGGACTATCATCCACTTCACTTTCTCTACTGCTTTTAAACTAATGAATCCGCTTCATTCTCGTTTATTTGAACTATACATAATTATGACCAGCTTGTTTTTAGCACTTATTTGACTATTGATCAGTTTAGTTAGATTCTTTGATGATTATTCATTTTTTCTAGTTTAAGTTTAAATCATCTTTCTCTTTTAAGCTCTTTTAATCTGATTTTTAAGGTCTTTGATAGAAATATCTTTACACTTGGTAACCCATTCTTTAAAAATACAATATATTCTTCATAAACAGCTTTATTCTTTTTCATGTACAACTATCCTTGCTTCTAATGATTTACTTCCCATGTGATAACCTATAATTTCTGTAGTTTAGATTTATAAGAGCTTTACACTGGTGATCATACTTGTTTTGAATAGTTTCATATGTTTTTATAGCTTTGCTTAGAGCAAGTATGTTCCTTAGAGTCTGAACTTGATGAAATTCTTGGGATGTATAGGCCATTAGAGCAAAGTTTGTGATGCCTTTCCAGCCTGAAAGCTCAATCCTAACCACCTATATACCATCTGAAACAACAAGGCACATTTGTAGTAGTTGTATCCATGGTGCATTCCTTCTTGAACCTTCTCCATTTTAGTCCCCTGTTTAATTGGTGCCTGCATGATCTCGTAACTTAGGGACCTCTCCTATAGAAGTTTGAACTTTCACCTTTGTCTTTATCAAATAGACACTGTTCTTTGCCATTGAAAAATTCAGATTCCTTCCGTGTCTTTCTTTAAGAATCTTTTCTACCCTCATGGTAAGCATGGGCCAACCTGCCTTTGAGAATCCATCTCTTCAAGATCATGTTTTGTTGGAATCACGAAAAGTGTCGGTCACTTCATAATTTCTGTAACAAGTCGTAAGATCTGTAGTTAGTATAAGTTTGATTTGTAAATCGAGTCCGGCCCAGGCCATGGGTGGCCCATACTCAAGCCCATGGGCCGGCCTGGTAGTATTTTTTTTCACTCTCTCCTAGTCTTGGAGGGGTTGTTTGTTACATTTTGTTCACACACATTCATTTATACACTCATCCATTTTTCCTTCATCGTTCTCTCTTCAAGCCACCCACATTCTCCACTTATTGTCTTGGTGAATTCATTAGATTAACTAGTATTCTTTCAATTGGTTAAAGAGCCATGGTGGGCTTTTGTGTGTTAGATTTTGTGTTTGATCTTGTGTTCATATCCTTTACCAAGATTCAATTTTATTTGTATGTGATAAAAAATATGTTTGCTTGTAAAACCTTAAAGTTTTCATTTTTAATTGTTCCTTATAGGGTTAGTATTACTAGTTGTACAAGATATTTATGCTAAAAAAATCATTAAAAATCGTATTCTGTTTTCTTGAGATTTTGAAAAGTTTTGTGTTTCCGAAATAGTTAGGATCGAACTAGGGGACTCGAAACAAGGGGGATCGAACTAGCTATCGAAAACGAAACGGATAAGAACTAGCGCTTTCCTAAAATCATCGAACTAGGATTTTCAAGATCAATCGAACTTGCGAACTTCTCTGGTTGATCGAAACTAGCGACTTCTAGGGTGCATCGAACTAGAAGCTATTTCTTGGTTGGATCGAACTACGCGGTTCGAACGAAGGATCGAACTAGCCGTTCGAACGAGACGGATCGCAACTTAGCCGTAATACGTACGATTCGAGGAGCGATAACATGGGAAAAATTTAAGTCAAAACTTAAACAACTCAATTTCTAAATTGTTATGGTTATTTCTTTGACTTGTAATAATCCCGTGAAACAAAACATTGTCTTCTCCGGTCTTTGTCAAGAATTGTAAATTCCCGTAAGTTTTTAATTTAAGACTCAACATTCACGTATCAAACACAATTCTTTCTACCCATCCCGGGAACGATCAAATTGTAATCTTTGATGATCACAATGAGTTTTTTGCTGATAAAATTCACTTCTCTCCTGGATGGTGACAACAAACCACCGATGCTGGAAAAACACTTGTATGATTATGGGAAAAGTAGAAGGGAACTTTATATGTTGAAATCGGACCAATGAGAATGATACTTGCATCTGCTGAAAAAGGTAACACTTGTTTGCCTTCAATCACTGAGGATGGAGTAACAAGGCTAAAGGAATATGTTGAGCTACTCCAGCTGAAGATATTCAAGCAGATTGCGACATCAAAGCAATGTAAACAATCATTCTCCTAAGGGCCCTTACCAACTGAATTCTATGCTTTAGTGAGTCACATAGTTGTAGCAAAGGTTCTTTGGGAGAAAATTAAACTGTGATGCATGGAACTTCATATCCAAAAAAGAACGTTGAGTGAAAGCTGTATGTATGATATTTGATAATGTTCACCTACAGAAATGGAGAGAAAGGTGTACTTGCATGAGTATTACTTGAAGGTTCATTATTACTCATTGTATATGAAGATTTACAAGATGCCTTTGGAGCAGTTTCAAGTGAACACCAAGTTCTTAAACACTCTTCCTGATGAATGGAGCAAATTTGTCACTGATGTTAAACTAGTCAAAGATTTGCACACTACAAATGTTGATCAACTTCATGCTCATCTGCAACAACATGAACGACATGCAATTGAAGTTCGTTTGATGCATGAACGCAACCCTGATCCTCTTGCTTCTTTGTTGATCTCACTCAGTGACATCAGCTTGGCTTATCAATCTCATTCTACACACTCACCACAGTCTCTTCTTCATCATGTTTCACCCTATCAGCATTCACAGCCTTGTTACACCTTATCATCATCAACAATTCTCAACCAATCAATCAACACCTCTTTCAATTTCTTATCCAACAAATGAGTATCAATCCACCGTACACCACAACGTTTATTCTCAACAACCATCAATCCCACAGCTGGAATATGCTCCCACAACCTATCAGCAGCAACAACCTGACTTTTCCCAATCAGACTCCAGTCTAGTTGTTCCAGTGTTCCAGAAGGGGGATGATCCGATTGACGCAATTAATCACATGATGTCATTCTTGACTGCTGTTGTACATCTCGTATTCCATACTACAAACAATCGCTCAAGGACTTCGTCAAACCCTCGTCAACAATGCTACTCATCTAATGATGGAACAAGTGGACAGTGCAACCTGTACAGGGGAGACAAACTTCTTATGCTGCTGGAACAACAAGAAAATTCACACCTGGTGCAAGTGGTAGCAACACGGGGAAACAAAGGACGGTTATTTGTTACAATTGCAAAGGGGAGGGTCATATTGCCAAGCAATGCACAAAGCCCAAGAGGAAAAGGGATGACACATGGTTTAACGAAAAAGTGTTGTTGGTTCAAGCTCATGCAGCGAGTTGGACAAAGTTTAAAGTAGGAAACTCCCCAAAGAGAGTAGAGAGAAGAGGAAGAGAGAACCACAACACTTCAATAAAATGAGATAGAGAAGAGATGATAAATGAGAGAAGGAAGATAGAGATGCATGAGATGAGGAGACTTGAAGAGAGAGAGATAGAAGAGAGATAGTGTGTAGGACATTAACAAGAGATAGAAGAGAGAGATAAGAGATACCATAGCACCCAAGTGAGCGAAAGAAGACACGGAGATAGCATCTTGGCAGATCCATGGTCCCTCTGTGGAGGATACTGAGCGCTGTAGAATGCAAGTGTGGACGCGGGGGGGGTAGGCGCCAGGGTGAAGATGCGGGTTTTGCAGGGCTATAATGCTGGTTATCGGCCGAAAGGGGCGGTTTGGGTTGAGCTCACACCAGGCGGTACCTAGCGGGTCTAGTGAAAATCTACTGACGGTTCAAACCTCTCAGACAGTACATTACCAACAATGCCTTGCTTATCTAGCGCTATGATCTGGTATGCTTATGTCTTGATTGTGATGGAACTCAATTCAGCCAAGTTTGCTCTCATGGACAAATCTCTCAAGGAATGGCATTTGATGCAATCACTGAGGTACACTATTCAAGATAATCTGAAACTATGACCTAATTCAATCAATTGCCAGTGAGCAGATCATGACGTCTTCCTGAACAGTCTAATGGTGTGAGTCAGTCAGTAAACTAACCTAATCTGTGATTAGCAATATTCATTCCTTATTCTCAGTATCTGAGTGAAACAAACAGGAAAACTGTTCAGAATTTAAACTCTTCTGTCAACAAGATTCTTGATATGTCGATGTTTTGATCAAATAACTACCCAAAGTGAAGCATTGCAATCACTTTAATAAAGCTTTTGACTACCGAGTTGACAGATATAAAGAAGAGATTAAAGATTTGAAACGAGAAAAACAAGATGTTTGAAACAGAGGTTTTTTCAGGATCATATTGAACAGTTTCGAGATTGTACATCTTAAGCAAAATCTTTTTCGAACAATGTGCAAGCAAAGGATTGTTTATGAAAACGTTTCTGAACTCAAAATATTAAGTTGGAAAATTAGGAAGAAAACAGAAATATTGAAAAGAGAAATTGATTTAGAAAAGTAAAATCAAGCAACTTGACCAACATCATTTCAAAAGAGGTCCATCTGCGCAAAGGTTCATATGATGACTAAAATCAAGAAATTTTGTTATGATCATCCTCGAAATCAAAGCATTGGTTTTGAGCAAACTTTCTGTCGAAGAAACGCTCGGGAGTCAATGCCAAAGCTGTATGACGCGAATTACCATTCTTTAAAATGGATACTATTGTGTTCCTGATTCTGATGAACATTAGAGCTAAGGAAAAGAGTCGTGCAAAATGTTTTTTTTTGAAAGAACAAGATCCATTGTTTGAGAAACATAAAGTGAACACGAAACCAATCAATTATGCCATTCTTCAAAACGATTACTACAAACGATTTGTTCGACAAACTGATTTATATAGTGAACATGCCTATTGGAAAGCGACTTCGGTCCCACCTTTAGACCCATCTCATTCTTCCACAACCGTCATAGTTGAGGTTCCAAAAGGTACGTCCGTACAGTAAGTATGGTAATTACAAGCTTGAAAAAGCTTAACGCCCATCTTACTGGCTTTGATCAGGTTGTCAAAGAAAGATCCACAGGCCACAGCTATCACTGAGGGCACGTGGGGGTTTGAACATACAAAGGCTTGTTTTCGAGATGAAATCATTCCGTTTATAAAAGAATTGAAAGATATCTTCAATAACTTCAACCAATACTTGGTTGAAGAACTTGCTGATGTCCAAAAAGTCTTTTATCAAATGGAACAGGCTGTCGAACAACATCGCTTGGAGTCCAGAACTTTTGAAGTCAAAATGAATCAAGTTTTGAGCGAAAACGAACGACTCTTGGCACAAGCTATTGATAAGGGATTGTATTAAAACGACTTGGTTGTGAATTTATCTGTGAATGCAAATGGTGAAAATGTGACTGAATGTCAAAAGTGTCTCGACCTCGAGACTGAGCTTGTCAAGAAAAAGGATTTTGTTGATAAAGAAACTTACGATAATCTTTGCAAGTGTTTTACAACTCTTGAAAAACATTGCATCACTTTGGAAGCTGATTCTCAACTTAATCACGAAATTTTTCAACAAGAAAACAGTGTTTTACATCAAAATGCTCCGAGTTTTACACAGTTGTTCGAATTAAGTGAATTGAAAGCTCAGTCTCAAGCAAAAGACACAGTGTAAGTTAAATTGTCAAGTTAAAGAGCAAATTAAGTTTAAGAGGAAATGGGCGAAGGATTAGCTCAGTCAAAATGGACATGGATGAAATAGAGACATTAAACATTGATTTGAAACATGAGTGACAAACTTGTTACTGAGAATGAGCATTTGAAACAGACTTATAAGCAACTTTATGACTCGATTAAGCCAAAACGTGTTCAATCAAAAGAACAATGTGATGAGTTAATCAAGCAAGTCAATATAGTTGGGATTTGATGTAATATGCAAACTCAAGGAACAAGGTTTGGTCATAGCAGCCTTAAAAAATGAGTTAAGGAAACTTAAAGGAAAAGCTATAGATAACAAGGAGACTGTGACACTCTGTTGATCCAAAAGTGTCTAAGGATAACATGGAAACCAAATACGCCCAAATTGTTGAACAAGGGCCTGCTCACTCCTCGTATATTAAGCATACCCAGGAAGAAGCTTTGGTCCTTAGGTATAGTCATGTAAAAGCGAATTATCCTCAAGATCCACTTTTAGAGTCTGCCTTTAGGTATACCAAAGTCATTCAGGATTTGCTTTCACACATAAGTTGATCATGCCTAAGCTATCAACAATTGTGGCCCTCAAGTTATGAGGTCCATACAAGAAAAGGACCCAAGCAGGTTAGGGTTTGCCGAATACACTCACTATCCAAAGAAACCACAAAACCAGTTTTTCACCTTCAAACATAGTTTCTAACAAAACGTGTGTTGCATTCTACGGAGTAAGAAACTTAAGAGTACCCACCCACTCCACCCTATTTCCTTCGACTAAGACTTTCTACTAGTGCTAGCGGATCACAGCCTTCAGGCAATACAAAGAAAGATAGGATTTTGCAAGCACCAAGTAGTAATTCGAAGAATAAAGTAGAAGCTCACCCTAGGAATGTTAAATCTAGTTTGAATAAAAAGAATGGTACTGTTAATGTTAATGGATCTGCGGTTGTGCAGAATCTCAAGAAACAAGATAATTCTATTGTGGTTCGTGGTTAACAGTAATGATGCAAGTTCTTCTGATAATGTGGTTGTTTTTAATGCTGGAATGTTGTGAAATCTGTGCTAAACACTCAAGAAAGATATTTGGAAACCAACAGGAAAGGTGTTCACTCAGATAGGATATACTTGGAGACCTACCGGTCGGACCTTCACTATTGTAGGAAATGCGTGCCCTTTAACTAGGATTACCACTACTAATGAAGTGCCTTCTAGGAAACCAATAGTCCTAGACTCTGAATCACCCAAACTTGTGGTTAAATTGGTATACTCACGGAAACCTAGGAAGAATAAAAATGCTGAGTCTGTTAGCAACACTAAGGTTTTAAAACCATTGTCTGCTAACAAACAGGAACCCAGTAAATCCTGGGGATCCACAAAAACCAATATTCCATCTACTTCTTTGAATGAATGCAGGTTGTCCAAACTTCTCTGGTATTCTGGGATTTCCGGTTGCTCGAGCTCATGTCAGGAACGCTCTCAGCTCACCATTTCGTCAGTATATAATTCTTGGGTAATCAGTTAAATTCGGAAACCATCAAGTTTGCAACGATCAATGGGTTTTGGAGACTATCAGATTGGGAATGTTACAATTTCAAGGGTTTATTACGTTGAAGGACTTGGGCATAATCTATTTTCTGTGGGACAATTCTGTGATTCAAATCTTGAAGTGGCTTTTCGTCAACACACGTGCTTCATTCGCAATCTAGAAGGTGTGGATTTATTGACGGGATCTCGAGGGGATAACCTTTATACTCTCTCTCTTGGGAATATGATGGCATCCTCTCCTATTTGTCTATTGTCAACCGGCGTCTAAAAACCAAGTCTTGGTTACGTGGCATCGTCGTCTTCTTCATATTTGAACTTTGGTTCTATCAATCATCTGGCAAGACATGGACTTGTACGAGGTCTCCCTAAGCTCAAGTTTGAAAAGGATCATTTATGTTCCGCATGTGCATTAGGCAAAAGTTCTAAGAAACCCCACAAACCCAAATCTGAAGACACCAATCAAGAAAAACTCTACCTATATTGGCTTATGGATCTATATTAATTTTCACGTGGACAATGAGTGTCACGAGTGTCAGTGGAAGAAGTTACATCCTCGTTATTGTGATGACTATTCTCGATTTACTTGGTAAAATGCTTGACGATCAAAATGATGAAGCTCAAGCTTTTTATTATCATCTTTTTGAAGATTGATCCATGGAACGGACTGAGGAAACGTTTTCCGACGCTATCAGAACAGATAATGGAACTGAGTTTGTTAATCAGAAGACATTGCCGTGAATATTATGAGAAGGTTGGAATCTCTCATGAAACATCAGTTGCACGCTCTCCACAGCAAAACGGTGTTGTTGAAAGACGAAATCGTACGCTAATAGAAGCAGCACGCACTATGTTAATTTATGCAAAAGCTCCTTTATTTCTATGGGCCGAAGCGGTTGCCACAGCCTGTTATACTCAAAATCGTTCCATTATACGCCAGCGTCACGGTAAAACACCATATGAGCTTTTGCACAACAAACCTCCCGATCTATCTTATCTACATGTGTTTGGTGCACTTTGTTACCCAACGAATGATAGTGAGAATTTGGGTAAGTTACAACCAAAGGCTGATATTGGTATTTTCATTGGATATGCCCCCACAAAGAAAGCTTTCCGGATTTACAACAGACGTACCAGAAGAATAATTGAAACAATTCATGTTGATTTTGATGAGCTGACCGCGATGGCTTCTGAACACAGCAGTTCAGGACCCGCGCTTCATGAAATGACTCCTGTATCACTCAGTTCAGGACTCGTGCCAAACCCTTCTCCTTCAACACCATTTGTACCACCATCGAGATCTGACTGGGATTTGTTGTTTCAACCAATGTTTGATGAGTCACTTAATGTTGATTTCCATGCACCAGAAGTCATTGCTCCTATTCCTGAAGCAGTTGCACCTGAACATGCGGTATCAACTGGTTCACCTTCCTCAACTACAGTTGATCAAGATGCACCATCACCAAGTAACTCTCATACACCACAAGAAACTCAAACACCTATTATTTCTCATGATGTTGAAGAAGATAATCATGATATTGAAGTTGCACACATGGGTAATGATCCGTACTTTGGTATTCCAATTCCAGAAGTTACTTCTGATCAATCTTCATCATCAGTCATTATCCATACAATTGTGCCTCCCGATCACCATATTTCTGAACACAACAGCAAATGGACGAAGGATCACCCACTTGAGAATATAATCGGTGCTCTTGACAGACCAGTTTCCACACGCCTCCAACTCCATGAACAAGCCCTATTTTGCTACTATGATGCCTTCCTAACTTCAGTTGGCTTGAACCCATGAGAACTACAAAGAAGCATTAACCCAAGCTTGTTGGATTGAAGCTATGCAAGAGGAACTTCATGAATTTGAAAGTCTGGAGGTTTGGAACTTTGTTTCTCCTCCTGACAAGATTTGTCATCTCTCTTAGTGGATATATAGGTTAAACTTGATGAGTGAGGAGTGTATTATGAGAATAAGGCTCGGTTGGGTCGCTCGTGGTTATCGTCAAGACGAGGGTATTGATTTCGAAGAGTCATTCGATCCGGGGTTGCAAGATTAGAGGCTATTCGAATTTTTCTGGCATTTGCTGCTCACATGAACATGGTCATCTATCAAATGGATGTGAAGACTGCGTTTCTGAATGGTAATCTGCGAGAAGAAGTTTATGTTAGCCAACCGGACGGATTTGTGGATCCAGACAAACCTAACCACGTGTACAAGCTTAAGAAAGCTCTTTATGGGTTGAAACAAGCTCCACGTGCGTGGTATGATATGTTGTCTTCTGCCTGATAATTCCAATGACTTCTCCAAAGGCTCAGTGGATCCTACTCTGTTCATCCGTAGAGAAGGCAATGATCTAATTCTGGTACAAATCTATGTCGACGATATTATCTTTGCTGCCTCTACACCTGAACTGTGTGATCTATTTGCTAAAATAATGTGTTCAAAATTTAAGATGTCGTGAGGAAAATCTCATTTTTCTTAGGACTACAGATTTCTCAAAGTCCCAGAGGCATCTTCATAAACCAGTTAAATATGCTCTTGAATCACTTTAATAATATGGCTATGAATCTTGTGACCAGTGGCGGATATCCCAGGTGGAGAAGTTTCAAACTGGATGAGGATAAAGAAGGGAACGTTGTAGATCCATCACATTATCGTGGTATGATTGGCACCCTCCTTTATCTTACAGCCAGTAGACCTGACCTACAATTTGCTATATGCATGTTTTAATGTGCGGTATCAGGCTCGGCCTACGAAAGACTCCTTAATGCAGTTGAAAAGGATCTTTCGGTACCTAATAGGAACCGTTTCATGGGGCTTTGGTATACGAAGGATTCTTCCTTTGCACTAACAGCATTTGCATTGGCGGATCATGCTGGTTGTCAAGAGACCGCCGTTAGTATTCTGGCTGTATACAACTTTTGGGTTGATAGACTTGTAAGCTGGTCGGTTCTAATAGACAGAAACAGTGTGCGATATCAGTTACGGATGTTGAATAGTTGCCTTGCTCTGGTTGTTGTCGTCAAGGTCTTTGGATGAGTATCTCAACACTTACCGATATGGCTTAGGATTCAATAAAATTCCAATGCTACTGTGATAACAAAAGCGCTTTGCCTTATGCTGCAATAATGTTCATACATTCCGATCAAAGCATATAGACATTTCCGGTTTCATTTCATCAAGGAAGCATGTGAGAATGGAGTGATCGAACTTACTTTGTCAATAAGGAATATCAATGGCGGAAATCTTCAATAAAGCTCTTGGCGAGAAAGAAGAAACAAGAATTGAATTTCTTATCACAAGCTGGGATATGGCGGAGTTTTACGCCGGATACTCTGAAACAATTGGCAGATGAAGTTGATGAATAGTGGTGGTACCTATTCAAATATCCTGTATCATAAGTATATACATAAAATCAGAAAAACACAAAAAGATTTTATTTTTCATTTTTATAAACTCAGAAAAACCAAAAAGATTTTCTTTTATATAAACCTTTCAAAAACAAAATACAAAATTAAAAAATGAGAAAAATTCAAAAAGAAGTTTTACAATGGCATGTCTTCTGCAATCGATAACATTTACGGTCTTAGAAATGTCATTTAACAATGATACAAGTCTGTAAATGAAGTTCGAGCAGAAGTTTCAAATGTTTTCAAAACATGCCAAATGGCTTGCTATTATTTCAGATAGCAACCCGGTCATCATCTTAAAGGCAAGTATTTCAAAAAGAAAACTTGGCCTCTCAACGGGAATTTATTCTCGGGCATGGTCTACTTTATGACCATGCAAAGGCTTGTGATTACTTTGCATCACAACCCGTGCTTTCTATATCCATAAGTGTACGTTTCAGTGCATCTATGTGATTAAATAAGAGAAATCTTATTTAACTTGGTGTTTGTTGTTTTGTCACACACAAAATCATTCCATCATCTGAAAATATTTTTAAAATACATTTGACTTCTCAAACAATGTCTACAGCTCTTTAAATAGAAAACGGGACATTGTTTGAGGGGGAGAGAATGTCAAATTTCTTCGTCATGATCAAATGATCTTTTAAAAAAGGGAAAAAGTATTTAAACTAATATTGTGCCTTAATGTGTTACTTGTTTATGCCTTTAGGTGTAGTAAGCTAAAAATTGTCTATAAGTATTAGAGATAAAACATTTATGACTATAAGTTAGCTAGTTGCTTATCCGGAGTATACCTAATAAAATTTAAATGGCAAAATTCCCTTAAGTTTGTATAGATTAGGACCATATGTGCAAAAGAAGTTAAAATTGGGTAATACCTTACCAAAACATCACCCGTCCATGCACTGTTCACACAAATCCCTACACACACTTCAACACACACACAACACACAACACTCATATCAACTTTCATCTCACTGAATCACTCCGTTTGCTAATCTAAGTATAACGTTCAAACTCTATATTCATCCCCTAATCAACTTGAATCACTAAAAGAATTGTGGGGGGTTTTCGGCATTATTGATCATAAACCCTACAATTACAAAAATGTAGGGTTCTGCAAATCAAGCAATGGTGAAAACGTTGAAAATATTAGAGGGCTTTTGTTGATTTAGGATAATAAATGTATAGAGTTATCCTAGATTATCGATTTGTATGTGATTTACATATTTCTTGACAGAATATGTGATCGGAAAACTATTTGAAAATAGTGCTAAATAGATGAAACAATAAGAATATAGTTAAGTATGAAAAGAAAAAAATTGTTACAGCTTAATAAAAATGCTAGTTTAAGTCGTATTACACAAATTTAGAATCGAACGATTAAGTATCGAGAAACTATCGAATGACCTCAGTGTAAGGGGGGGGGAGAACGAACCAGGATCTATGGATACGAACGAGTATTTCTAAGATATAATCGCACGAGTGCAGAGTTGTGAGATCGAACAAGTGAGGATCGAACAGAGAGTCTACATATGTTAGATCCAACGAGTGGTGTGTTGAAAGGATGTGAACGAGTATCTTACTGCGATGATCGAACGAGTGTTGTTATAAAAGGATCGAAAAAAAAACGAGATCTTAAAATGCGTTGAACGAACAAAAAAGGGGAGACTTTTAAAAAGAATCGAACGAGAGACTTTTAATATGGATCGAACGAGTGTTGTTTTGAAAGGATCGAACGAGAGACTTTTAAAAAGGATCGAACGAGAGACTTTTAAAAAGGGGATCGAACGAGTGTTGTTTTGTATGAATCGAACGAGTGACTTTCAATGTCGTTCGAACGAGTGACTGTAAACAAGGACCGAACGAGTATTATTAATATGGATCGAACGAGTGTCAAAAGTAAGGATCGAACGAGCGCATGATTGTGAGGATCGAACGAACACATGTTCTAAGGACCGAACGAATGCCATCCTTTTGAGGACCGAACGAGTATAGTTGTCAACACTTGACCAATTTTTTTGACATAACACACTTAAGATCAAATTTTTTTTCTAACTAAGATTAAAATTCAACAAATCTCTTAGGTTAAAATAGACAATAAAAGCTTGACAAAACCAAGGTTAACTATATTCGACTTAATTGTTAGGATAGGTGCCTTTGTCTTACACGCTATGTGTCTATCTAAGTAGATTGATCTTCAAAAGTGCTAAAAGTCATAAAGGTTCACAAGAAAGCATGATTTTAATTTTTCTTATAAACTGCACTCACTCTTCTTAAACAGACTCATGGCACTCTCAATAGTGGATCAGTATTGCTTTGATACTAGCATTGGTGGCTCCTGCTGACCGACTTAGGATTGGAAAATGTAATCTTCGCTTAAGTTCGGATGTCACATCAAAAGAAGCAACTCTTCAAGTGGTCTATGATGTGCTAAAGCTCACTCCGTTCTACAAGGCTTTCCAAGTTACTGCTGATGCTCCACAGATCTATATGCAGGAATTCTGGGCTTCTGCTTATGTTCACAATCGATCGGTCCTTTCAAGATGAATAACAATGAAGCACATCATCGGATACTAGAGGAATTCAGGGACATGCCTTCAAATTTGTACCTAGTCAGAAATAAGAAGTTTTAGTAGACCCACCCCTTGTGAGAAGGAGATCCTTCATCTTTCCCCCCCCTAGCTAGACTTGTCATTCTGGAGATATAAGGAAGCTCACTGACGTTAATGTCAACAAACTGCATCAACCTTGGAGATCATTTGCTGCTGTAATCAACAAATGTCTCAGCGGAACTCCATCATATGACAGTCTCCGTCTCTCTCAAGCTCAGATCTTGTGGGGTATGTACAACAAGAAGAACGTTGATTATGCATATCTTCTGTGGGAGGACTTCATTTTCAAGATTGAGAACAAAAGTACGAAGAAGGGCAGTGCGATGTACTATCCTCGGTTCACCAAGTTAGTCGTCAACTATGTGATGGAAAAAGATCCTTCGATTCCGAGAAGAAACAAGGTCAATTGGCACTATGCCAGAGATGATCCAATGTTTACCACAATCAATGTTATATCTAGGAATGAAGCCACTCAGTTGTACGGGGCTATCTTGCCAGTGGCATTAACCAACGAGGACATCCGCAACTCAGAATCCTACAAAGAGTATTATGCTATGGCTTCAGGAACAATTCCTCCTAAGACAAAAGGAAGTAAGAAGAAAGCTAATACAGATGCAATCCCGAAACAGAAGCCTCCCACTGCCCCCAAGGAAAAGAAATCTGGAAAAGGAAAACAGAAGACTGCAGAGTTGGAGAAGATCTCTGAGGCTCATTTGACAGAGGCTGAGCAACTCAAAATAATCACAAAAAGAAGCCGTCAAGAAACTCACAGCTCACATGCTAGTGGTTCTGGTACAGATGAAGGAACTGGTATTAAACCAGGGGTTCCCGATGCACCTGATTATGATTCAGAGGATGATATCTCTTGGAAATCAACCGACGATGATCCAAGTGATGAGCAAGATCAGGATGGTGACGATGCCAGTGAAAACATGACGTTCCTGAGACTATTCGGAAGAAGAAGTTTTGTGGGGGGGTGGGTGGGATTGGGGGTTCCCCATCGTGTGGACCATAAGCTGATGAGAATGATCAAGAAGATGATGATGCACATGACGATGATAAGAAAGCTGAAGATGATGATGATGAAGAATTGTTGAATCAGATATATGATGGTGAATGGTGTTTTGTACACTTCCAAAAGCTCACGACCCATGATGATGAAATAATACATGAAGAGGATACTGAAGAAGATGATTCTAGTATTTCATCATCAGATGAGGAAGATAGTGACAACGATGTTGAAGGAGCAGATGTTGCAGGCGCAAAGTCGGATAAAGATGCTAAAGATGAACAGGATCAAGGAAATGAGGCAGTCAAAGATACCATACGATCTTGAATGGTAAGAGATAAAGTAATGACAGATGTGGAAGACACTCATGTGACCCTAACTTCGGTTAATCAGATGGTTCAACAACAGAAGTTCGTCTGTAATCTTCTGGATTTCATCTCCAACATTGCTGAATCCAAAACCAAGATACTGGTGTTGATGATATTTTTCGACAAATACAAAAGCCCTTCTGTCCATTGATTTAATTATCATCGCCCTCCATCACCTAATCTATTATCATTCAACACAACAACAACCAATTATGACTCACCGGCAACTACTACAAGCTCCTCCTACAAATCTTCCCAACTTTGCCTCGTTGTTTGGATTTGATCATAACTGAAAGCATAGAAGACAACTTCTCCGAACTCAAGCAAACAATCAATTGCTGGAAGCGCTATCCTCATTCCTAGCACGTGACCAGTATTCTGGCGCATTTAATGCAAGAAGAAGTCGGACGTTGCAGTTCAACTAAGTATGACAGAATCAGAAGAGAATTTAATGCATTCAACAATTCCTTGAGACAATTAATGACGAATGAGAAAATCATAGGAATGGTGTCCAAAAGGAAGTCTCCAAAATTATTCCTAAAGTTGAGAAGTTCGTAAACGATCGACTCGAGTCTGAGGTTCTGGTGCGATCATCAAAGGAAGCCAACTCATCTCATGCTGTAGCTGCAAATCTCTCAGAATTAGAGCTGAAAATTGATCCTAATGACAAGATGGAAAATAACATATCTTTTAAACAGGTCATACATTCAGAGGTCAGCTCTATAAGGACTTAGTTGAGGCGTCATGATGCTGCAAGATTTGTTAGATACATATAGCGATACAGTCTCATTAAAAGACTAGAGATGGCAGATGATGATGAAGAACCCTCCGTTGGAACAGACCGGGGTCCAAAAGTAAGACGGTCAGGGAAAGGAAACCAGCTTACTACATGCTCCAAGTGAAACTGACAACAAGACAGCAGGACAAGACTACGATACTGATGTCTCTGAAAGACTGCAGGACCAGGAGTTTTGAAACAGGTGTCCAAGATGAACAAGCAGATTGAAGAGGTCCAACATCTTCTGATGGTTTCAAAAACCTACGAGATTACCTTCTCACTGATCATGCCATGGAATTGTTGTTCATGCTGTTCATGAAACTGTCCAACCTTGTTAAGCGTCTGGCACAACTAAGGACCCTCAGAGAGTCGTTTTGATGATCTAACCGTTTCTACATTTGACTTCTCCGCTTTTGTGCTAAACGGGCTAAATGTTAAAACTCTAACACCTGAACTGCTAGCTAGGTCAACATTTGAGCTGATGAAAGAGGCACTTGCAAGAGTTTGACGAATTGGAATATTTTTTGAAGGAAGTCTACAAAGCAAACCCGAGAAATTAGACTGGATCAACCTTATAGGTCTGTCTATATCCGCTTGATCTGCGACAGCCACTACGTTAGTTCCATATTCTCAGGGTAGTTCGTGTTATACAATTTCATCACTTCTTCAACAACGACCTGGATATCTACGTCGGTGGGGTGTCAGCCGAAAGTACTCCTACTTCAGTAACGAAGACTAGGCTGCAGATTACGGACCATTCAAATAGATAGATGACTTAGTGCCCTAACTCGTTGTGGAGTCAAACGGTCGACAAAATACGACAACATTCGCCCTCTGGGTATCTGAAATTGGGTATGAAGGCGACAGTTCTATGATTTCAACCTTATAAGAATCAGCTCGGGACGTATATCAAAAAGAGGATAATTGCTGTCACAAAAGGTTGAAATTGTTCGAATGGCCATGATTATAAGCATTTGATTGGATTACAGTACGAAGGGATGATGATGCTCTCTACAGTTCAAGAGGCGGACTTACACAGGCCTAAGGATCCAAGACATTGAAGATATGCTGCTTATTCTTGTGTATGAAAAGTGACTAATCTAAGCGTTGAAGATACGTATTGCATTTAATGTCCTCCTTACGTATGTTTACTCGAAAGAGTGTCATCCAGCAAGTGTGGAAGATCTTCAACTGGGGTTGAAAAGTTATCAGAAGAAACTTAATCTCACCAAGGCCCGACAGCGTACAGAAATCAAATCTGAGAAGACAGAACACTTACACTCCATACTCTGACCCAAGCGGATCATTTACGTTAGATTAAAGACAAGAAGAACGATTGATGGCATTGGACGAACTCAACATGTTCAGCTGATGGTACTCTAGATGAGTTCGGACAATGTTCTTAATGATCGCTCAAGGGAATAGAATGGAGTACTTGCCGAGACCTTTTTGGAGCCGACGTGACAAAGGCAAACGCGGAGCCATGATTAGGCCGATTGACAAGAGGCTAAAGACAAGGAGGATAATGAGGAGTTTGGAGAGATTTGTCGGTGGACGACCTTACGGGGGTGACCTTCGGCTTCTACAAAGGACCATATGATTTATCATATGTTGTTCTCATCGTAAAAAGGTCTATCCTCGTAAATACACTTATCTTGTGAATATGTACATTATTAGTGTAGAATTATTGGTGAATTATAAGATGTGCTCATGTTACAATTTTTCAAGGAATTTCTCAGAAAATTCAAAAAAAATTTCCAAATAATTGTACTCATCATCTTATAAACCCTCAAAAATTGAGGGGGAGCAATAACATGTTCCACTCTGTTATCATATCTCATTTTGTCCCCGAACGGTTAATCAATTGATATCCAAAATATCAAGGGATTAACATTTTGGATAAGGGGAGAAAATGTGATTAACCCGGACTTAATAAATATTGACAGAAGTGATCAAATAAAATAGACTCAATGCACTCCATACCTAGCATGTACTACGATAACGATGCACATGTTAAGGGGGAGCTTTTAGTGATGATGAAAACTCTCAAAGTGTAAATGTTTTGATATTTATATCAAACACTTTGATTGAAATTTTCAATGTTTTTGGAAGGATTGTGATGAAATACCCAAAAGACTGACCATGTTCTTAAATTTATGAAGTTATAAGGCGGTTAGGCTTAGGTTTTCAGATCCCATGATCCAGCCAGAACCGGAGGGATCTACCCAGGGATATCCACTAGTTAGTGTAGAAGTCCTTAGGTATGATTAAAAAGGAGAAAAAGTGAGAAAAGGGAATAATGCCGACTGAGACGGAGCTAACACTGGAACAAACCCAACAAGGTGTTAGTCATGAAGTCTCGGTATGCATTGAAGGGGTTGAAGAATGAAAAAGAAAAGTAAGGATAAAGGGTGAAAATAAAGAAGCCCTCCATACACTTAGGCAGAAACCGGGTCAATACATATGCTGTCAGAAACACTCAGTGTTGTCTGACATTGAAGACAGTCATGGACCCAGTGACGCTATGCACAACCCCTCCCAGCTACTCAAAGTCAGAAAGACTTTGTTTCAAAACTCACGGAGATACACTCATTTCTATTGACTTTCTCACTCCGAGTTAGTTGATATTGAAAAGGTGGCACTCAGCTCCAGCCTCCGATCACTAAAATCAAAGTGCACTATTGAGTCTAGAGCCAAAAGAGATCATCCATAAATCTCATTAGGACACTTGCCAAATTCTTCTTGCTAAAAATTCTTCTTGCAATTCACACAATGTGAATTACAAGAACATGAGTTCACAAGTCCTTTCGCATAATCCTCTAGCTGATATTGCCAGAACATCAAGTGAAATTCATTCACATGAAGATGCGGAAATCTCCCTGCTTCAAGACCACTCAACATCAAACCAAGCTCAAGGTACGCGTCAACACTTGTGCGATTCTTTATGAATCAAACATTGCGTGACAACGGAAAAGAAACGATGGTTGCGATTCATATAAGAATCAAACTTAGTTCCAGGTGCAAAAATGGATCAACGGTTGTTAAATGAATTCTTGCAAATGATAAACCACTCTCGGTGTTCACAAAACCAATTTGTAAGTGATACACCGATTGATTTCAATCAATTTTCTATAGCAAATCGGTGAGATAGCTAACTCACTGGTACACTCTTATCTGCTTCTGCTTAAGGACTTCCGATAAGAAACATGCAGAGTACGATGAATCAATACTTATGTGTTTAGAAAGATTCAATACTACAGATGGAAATCTGCTCATGGAATATTCTTCCAAATTGAATCTATCTGATCACAGTCAATCCTCACGAATTTCGAAGGTTCTCCAACCCAACCTGGCAATATGACAACAGCGCGCGCTATATTCGTCCCCCGGCTTTATGGCTAACTGTTTTATGGCAAGGCTATGTAAACATGGAGATGGAGGTTCCTATTCCAGCTGGCCTCACAAGCGATCCTATACACATGCTCATACCGACCGACAAACATAAAGTCATCATGAAAGCTCAAGTACATGTTTCAAGACTTCCGCTACTCTGATACCACACATCTTTCTAGAAGTGTCAAAGTGTTAAAGTTAAAGAATTTCAAGAAAGATGCAACATTAAAGCTTTTCAAGAATGGTATGAGCATGTCGGTCCAGATGTCGCAAGTCCACAAGATGGCAAAGTTATAAGATGGCGTAGAGATTGTGCTTGATTGATGATCTCAAGAGGCTCAAGATCACTATGTCAAATACAAGTTCAAGGAACAAGCTCAATCCAAGAAGTCAATGATCACTACAACATATTCACAAGAGAAAGACAAGAATACGAGCTAAAGACTAAGGATAAAGCATAGTATGCTAGGTTTAAAGTTTGTAAATTGGAGTGACCTCCCTTAGGGGGAGATTGTTGGAAACACGAAAAGTGTCGGTCACTTCCAAAGTTGTAACAAGTCTTAGCTCGTAGTTAGTATAAGGATTAGATTAGTAATCTAGTCCGGCCCAAGGCCCATGGGTGGCCCAACTCCAGCCCATGGGCCGGCCATGGTAGTATTTATACACCCTCTCCTAGTCTTGGAGAGGGTTGGTTGTTCCATTTGTTTTCACACATTCCATAATACATTCATCCATTCCATCCAAGTTTCTCTCTAACAATCCAACCCACATCTCACTTATTGTTCTTGGTTGATTCATTAGATTACTAGTATTCTACATAGTGCTTTTTGAATAGGTGTCTTAAAGTTGAGTGATCGGTGTAGATAATCGTTTTGGATAATATCAAATAGGGTCAAAATTTGTCAAATGCAAAGACTACAGCCATTAGTTCTTTTTGTGTAATCGTATATTTTTGTTGAGCTGCATTAAGTGTTTTGCTTGCAAAATAGATGGGGTGAAAGTATTTTCTATCTTTTTGACCTAAGACTGCTCCAACTGCGAAATCACTTGCATCATACATAAGCTTAAATGGAAGATTCCAGTTTGGGTTTATGATCACAGGAGTACATGTGAGTTTTTCTTTATATGAATTGTATGCTTTATGACATTCATATCGAATTCGAATGGAGTATATTTTTCAAGCAATTTAGTTAAATTACGGGTTATTTTTGAGAAGTCTTTAATGAAGCATCGGTAGAAACCGGCGTGTCCTAGAAAACTTCTAATCCCTTTGACATTAGTAGGGGGTGGAAGTTTTGAGATTACGTCTATCTTTGCTTTGTCAACTTCAAGGCCTGCACCGGACACTTTGTGTCCAAGTATAATTCCTTCTTTAACCATAAAGTTACATTTTTTCCAATTAAGGACAAGATTTGCATCTTTGCAATGTTGAAGCATTTTATCAAGGTTTTTGAGATAGTTATCGAAAGGGTTTCCAAAGACAGAGAAGTCCTCCATGAATACTTCCACAGATTCTTCGATCATGTCATGAAAGATAGCTAACATGCACCTTTGAAAAGTAGCTGGAGCATTACATAAACCGAAAGGCATTCGCCTGTAAGCGTATGTTCCGAAAGGGCACGTGAAGGTTGTTTTTTCTTGGTCCATAGGATCGATTGGTATTTGAAAGTATCCAGAAAAACCATCGAGGAAACAGAAGTATTTATTTTCTGCGAGTCTTTCTAACATTTGGTCCATGAATGGCAAAAGAAAGTGGTCCTTTGCGGTTGCTTCATTGAGTTTACGATAATCGATGCATACTCGCCAACCCGTAATGGTTCTTGTTGATACAAGTTCATCTTTTTTGTTTTTGACAACTGTGATACCACCTTTCTTAGGTACACAGTGGATGGGGCTTACCCAAGGGCTATCGGCGATTGGATAAATGATACAAGTGTCGAGAAGTTTAACGATTTCCTTTTTAACAACTTTTTGCATATTCGGATTTAAGCATCTTTCTTTTTGAATGACAGATTTTTGTGTTCCAAGAGTTGAATTTTATGTTTACAAAAAGACGGACAGATTATACGAATGTCTGTTGTTTTCCAAGCAAAGGCTTGCTTGTGTTTTTTTAAAACAGAGATAAGCTTATTTTTATTTTGTTTAGAAAGATGGGATGATATGATTACAGGATGAAAAGA
Source organism: Tanacetum coccineum (assembly GCA_026074375.1). Lineage (NCBI taxonomy): Eukaryota > Viridiplantae > Streptophyta > Magnoliopsida > Asterales > Asteraceae > Tanacetum > Tanacetum coccineum. The sequence continues at coordinate 105,141 of BQNB010001688.1, forward strand.
AGTTTCTTCCAAGAATACATATTCTAAGTTATCAGGAAGAGGTTTTAGTTCAATATCTGAAGGAGGTTCTTCAAGAGACGTCTTGATTTTATAGTCGGTGTTAAAGGTGATTTTTTTGAATGGCGGCTCTTCGGTGTCGGATTCAGATTCAGAGTTTTCATCGGCGGTCATTGCCATGAGTTCATCGAATTTAGCAAAGAGTTTTTTCGAGAATAGTTCCTTCGATGGAATAAAGGATTTTACTTCCTTTTTCGAGAAGAGCATCGAAATTTTCTTCTAAGATTTCATCGATAACGTCAATACTGAAACATGTGTCATCATTTAAATATGAGTGTTTCATCGCAAAATCGATGTGAAAAATCATTCGTTCAGTACCAATTCCAAGATTTAGTTGCTTCTGTTTAACTCGAATTACTGCATCGACAGTATGGAGGAAAGGTCTCCCTAATATTAGAGGAACTTTACTATCTTCTTCCATTTCGAGAATAACGAAATCCACAGGAAAGGTAAATTTACCAACTTCAACGAGCATATATTCAGCTATTCCAATAGGGTGTTGGAATGATCTGTCGGCTAATCTTACGCTCATTTTAGTGGGTTTGAGAGTTTCGAGAGATAATTTAGCGTATAAAGAGTATGGCATGAGATTAATGCTAGCACCAAGTGTAAGGAATACGAAAAGTATCGGTCACTTCCAATATAGATAGTCGTAGCTCATAGATTAATCATATGTAATGTTAGTAAGCTAACTAGGCCAAAGACACATAGAAAGCCCATGACTAAGCCCATGGCCGGTTATAGCTTGATGTATTTATACCCTCTCCTCACATGGAGATGGTGTGGGTTGTTTATTTTTCTCACACACTTAAGCTAATATTCTCTTCTTTGTCTCTCTCTCTAGGGTTCATCCAACCACCTCTTTCTCTCTCTAAAACCCTAAACAAATCCATCATCTATTTGTGTTAAGATATTCTACAATTGGTATCAGAGCCATGGGGTGTTTGTGAAGGTTTTGTGTGCGTTTTACTACCCTTTTACTTGTGTATTTTGGTTCGAACCTATCAAGAGATTTTCATCTTTTGAGGGTTTAAAAACCATAAAGCTTTTAACTTTCTTCTTTATTTATTTTAGATTAGGCTAGAATTACAAGAAAATCTTTAAAAAACCATAAAAAAATTCATTTTTAATGTCTTTTTGGTTAGAAAAAGGGTTTTGTACCAAGAATATTGATTTCAATTTTTTCGTGTCAAAAACGTTAAAGTTTGTGTTTTTAAGGTTCTGATAGTCTTAGATAGGTGAGAAATACAAAAAAATCGGGTAAAAATATCAAAAAGTGAGTCTTTTTAAGATTTTTGATTTTTGAGTTTCGAAGTGTATTGGGCGAATTATACGTAAGGGCGAATTATACGTATTTGGTCAGGCGAATTATACGTGTTTTTTGTTCAGACGAATTCTACGTTTTTAGTCAGGCGAATTATACGTATTTGTTTATGCGGATTATACGAATTTGGTCAGGCGATTTATACGTGTTTTTATTCAGGCGAATTATACGTGTTTTTGTTCAGGCAATCTATACGTGAATTTCTTCAAGCGATTTATACGTATTTTGCTATGGGCGATTTATACGTGTTATTCAACAGACGATTTATACGTTAATTTGTTAAGGCGATTTATACGTTGATTTCCAAGGGCGATTTATACGTTAATTTGTTAAGGCGATTTATACGTTGATTTCCAAGGGCGATTTATACGTATTCTTGTTAAGGCGATTTATACGTGTTATATTACACAGGCGATTTATACGTAGTTTCCAAAGGCGATTTATACGTTGTTTCTTAAGGCGATTTATACATCTTCCTTTAGGTGATTTATACGCTTTGCTTGGGTGATTTATACGCTTTCATTAGGTGAATTATACGGTTGTTCGTTGATTTGTAAAATCCCGTGAAAACTTGATTTCCCAGTTTTATCAAGAATTGTAAAATACCATGTATTCCAAAGACTCAATTACATTAATCAAACCTCACTTTAACACAACAACCACCAATCACTGTGAGATCATTTTTTATCTTATCACATTAAAATGGATTCAATTACTCTACTTGGACTAAAGAATACTCTTGCTGAGTACATGATACTCTCCGGTCTTGACAATCGTCCACCAATGTTGGACAAGGACCTGTATGATTCGTGGAAATGGAGTGATGTGGGGAGGTCAACGAGGTGGAAAGGGACAGGATGTGGGGTTATAAGCTTTGGCGGGAAAGCAATGTAGAAGACAAACAGTGTTTCAAACGGGGGTGAGGGTTTGGGCTTTTTGTCAAAAATGGTCCCTCATGGATATAGTTGTCCTTGCAAATTTCGTCCTTGTGTTTATATAAGTTTGGAAACTTGGCAGAATAACCCCCTAAGCGTTATATAGTGTATTGCATCCATGGTCCTTGTTTGTTATAAGTTCTTGCCATTGGCAGAAACACCCCTTGTGGTTAATACTTTGGTGAAATGGCAGTTTAAGCCCCTCACAAGCATTTTCTTCATATTCTTTCTTAAATAAGTTAGGGATTTGGCAATTTTGGCCCCTAAACTTATTTTTCTTCACTTCTTGACTTTGGATTTGTCGGGGTTGACTTTGGTTGACTTTTTCAGACTTGGGCTTTGTCTTGACTTTGTCTTTTCCACGCTTTTCCATTCCGTGTCTGGTTTTTTCTTTTGGCTTCGTTTTCAGTCCTTTTCTTAGATATCCGTTCTGACACAACACAATCGCAAAACAAGCATTTATTTTGGCATTTTAAGTCGTTTTTGTTATTTTAACTTGTTTTTAAAGGTAAAAAGGTGTGTGTAATTAAACACATTACCATAATTAAAGAACATTCATATATCGGATCCATTTTTGGCAGTGTACTCAATACCAGTTTTGTTCCAGTGGATTACTAAAAGTATATGGGATTTACACGTTGTCTATAAGGTAATTGAACTACGTTAATCGACCTTTATGCTCTTTTTCTATTCTGAAAATTCGAATTTTGTGGTATAGGTATCGAGATATGATTTAGAACACTTATAACTTGTTTTTGAGTTATCTACTTTATTTGGTCTGGAAGTCGGTTCATTACAAAGTATCCCAAAAATTTTTTTTTTTATGGGGGGGTTTTTTTGGATTCGGCGTATTGGGGATTTCTTGGAGTTTAGGACCACGTTGATTTTTTCTGATTATTATATTGATTCATATCTTGAATACGGCGTATGAGTCCTCTGGATACGCGTATTGAGCTTTAATCATCTGTGGTCTTTGGTGGTGTGCAGGCATGGATACGGTAGTATCTTTTTTATGGATTATGGGTATTTTGGGCTTAAGAATTGTATCTTCAAATATATCTTCATTTAGTCCAGTATGCACGCCTTTTGCTGATGTTTTTACCTATTACTCATTATTATTGAATTTCTTAAATTTTACTCCGATTAAGTAAAAATTCTTTGCTATAACTATTACATAAAATGGGTTAATATCGTGGGATAAACGATGCTATAAAATTGACGTCTATTGATGTATCAAATATCCACCCACTTGAATCCTACTTGTCCTTAAGTAGCCTTTAGAAGTTTACAAAAATTGTATCTCTAAGGGTTTTTTACGTTTAATTCATTTATTCGATCTATAAAAATACACAACAAAACCACCTCTCGAAATTAAGAAGATTAATCACTCAAATTACTCAAATACTCACTAATCTATGTGGTATCATGTAAACTAATTCGAACCTCAATTGCTCGGCAGTGACGAGTTATTATTTCAATAAGATTGGCAGATACACAATAACCAGCACTAAAGCTAAGGTGAGTAAACAAGTTTATAAAGGTAAATATGGGTTTTTTGTATGGAAAGGTGTACGGTGATCATTCTTTATCTTTCACAGAAGTACCACTCAACAAGGTAGTGTAGTTACACATACACTCCGGAACATCAGGATAGACATGTGTGTTCGTTACAAATCACCATTCGAATTTAACCAACGATTTGAGCTGAAAGAATGATATAAGTAGACATTCTAACTTTCTCAAATGTCATAAACAAACGAGGTACAAGACATTTATACACTCCCTAGACACTGGGATAGACATGCAATGGTTCGTTTGAATCCTGTTCGCGTAGAACCAAAGGTTAATAATTAGGTGAAAGGGAAGTAAAATTGTGTTAATTAAAATCTAGAAACAATAGATTAAGACTATGATACAAGTTGATTGACACTTATTTCATGACTGTTCATTATACAAAGACACTCATATTTACAACGTCTTGATCATAGATAAAAATAAAACCTAAGTTGCCTTCCACATAACGGTCAACTTCTACAATCATCCTAAAAATTTACATTCTTACAAGGGTAAGTGGCGATTTCTTAACTTGTATAATACTCTACATCGTTGTTTTCTTTGACGTTATCAAGAATAATCGTCTTCGTATATTTCCTTCGGTAATGCTCCTTTCACGATTTGATTTTCACAACTTTCTTTTATCTTTTTTTTATTTTTTTGCTAAATGAAGTTCAAATTTCGATGTAGTTTCACCATCTTACGATCATAATAATTATGGATAATTCCTTCGATAATTTATTCATTCTTAGGAATCACCATTAATCGTGAATGTAGTAAAATCACTGAGCTTTGACTACTAATAACATTCCCATTTGCAATGTGTAAATTCAACCGCTCACTAAGATAGAAAATGACACAAGCTCGGGAAAATTACAACTTTTACACTTTAAGTAACTAGCACAATTGTAATTTAAACTTAATCTATGAAGGTAGGGTTAGGTGTAAAGGTTAACGAAACAATATAATTGGTGTATATTCCTAAACGGATTGGCTCTTACGAGTTGTTCTAGTAGACTTCACTATAAGATGGAGTGGAAGGGTTTAGACAGGAGGTTAACTATCCGGTGTAGTTAGTTAATATAAACATGTATAGGTGATTTGGTTAGTAATCTAAAATTTACAATTTTTAACAAGTTACTAATCTAAATCATAGTATCATCCCTGTGGTCTCGATTGATATACCAAGCACAAGTTCTAAAAGTGTACAAACATCACACTGACAAATATTAGTTTTAGAATTTGGGTAAAAACATTTGGAAACGGAAGGTTAAATCCTCACAATATCTATCAAGGGTTATTGTGTGTAGGTTATGTAACATGTAATTTCATAAAAGTATGCTTGAATTTTTTTTTAATTTTGGAGCTTAATTTATGCCTTTTATTGTGAAAAAATAGGGTCAAGTAAAACTTTCATAATTCAATCCCCCAACTGAATTATATAACGTCCTTCATTGTTTATGTAATACATTAAATAAGGGAATTTAAAAAGAATTTGATTGAGAAAAATCCTGATTTTGTTCGGTAGAATCTACAAGTTGTGTTTATGAGCAAGTTGTGTGTGAATAGCCGTCTTGAGGTTTCAAGACTTCCAACACTTCAAGTTTACTGATTTGTAATTATTCACAATATTCGTAGACTTTTCCTTCACGAGGTCCTGTGTAAAATATAGGAAAAACACTGTGCATTACTATCTGTGTATCTACGTTAATTTAACTATAAACTAAAAAAACTAAAATACGGGTCAGATTGTGGATCGGCTTATCAACACTAGCTTGAATAAGACGTATTCGCAAAACTAACAATATTGTTTTTATAGTGCATGAAAAATAAGACTGATAAGTACAGACATTCTATCTCGAGTATGGTATGGGGGGATACGCACGATTGAAGTCTGGGAAGACAAGACTCGATACAAATTAAATTATACATTCCCGGGTTGTCTCGCGAGGAAGCACTTTTGTTTACAGCGAAGTCTTTAAGTTAGACTTTTCTTCAGCTTCCTTTCTTCATGTTGCTCTAGTCACATCCACACTTCTGGTCCATAATCCGAATGATGTCTTGGTAAGCTTGGCACGCATATTTCAGTCATTTTAAGACTCATTCATATTCGTATTCGTTTTACAGCACATATCTTTCATCATCTTAGAACGAATATTTAATCTTATTATATTCCTTATGTTGCATACCGGCGGCTCATGAATTTCACATAATTCTTTATTCCTATTATCTTCCTGATTAATTTCATAAGCATCATCATAGTTTGTGTATATGTTCCATTTTATCTTGAGCTCGCAGCATGACTCATCATCGTTGATAACTCCATCAATGATAGCTTTGTTTCTTAAAGCTTCTTCTTTAGTTCTCTACATCTAAATGCTTCGTACCACTCGTGATCCTGATAATGAGTTGGTTTCAATAATGTTTAAGTTAAAGGTAAACTTCCCTCCATTACAGTAAAACAATCTTCTTTAGATAATCGTGGCCATTTGAACACCTAGTTTTATAGTTGAAAGGCTCGCAAGTATGTTTTACTGGTTTTGGGTCTATCTAAACTCCAGTGTCAGTCCATGGTTTATCATCAACCCATGGTACATCCTTATTCAATTCGTAGATCCAGTCATTTTTGTAGTCATCATAGGTCTTACACCATAATATCACTTTGAAGATAGGTCTGGATATACATGAGAAGTTAATCTAAATTTGTTGAATGCTGAACAGATAGGTGTATCATATTTAAATATATTAGTGTCGATTCCAAAACTTCAGCAATTTCATCTTCATAATAGGAATGAATTTAACTACATCAGTAAAGCTCTACTTCCTTCATTCTCCTTCTGATCCAATAAATCCCATAATGCTTTCATAGGTTATGATCCATCTAGTCTTGTAGATGAAATTTTTTGATCTTAACCATTTATAAATGCAAATCAGGAGGATATACCACATATCTTCATCGTTTAATACTCCAAATCATCATCCTTTACAGAGTTACATGGCGCTGTTAGCAACTTCAACTATTATATGTGAATTAATTCATTATCCATCACCGATAATACGGCTTGACTGCCATGTTGTAAATTTCAAATGAAGTGTCGCAGTGAGCAGAAAACATCTTCGACCTTTAGTCTTAAATTTTCTCGAACTCTCCTTTGATAACCTTAGACATTCTTACTAAAAAATATCCAGAAAATTATCAATAGAACCAGCAGAGAAAGGTATAAAAAAAATTTGGGCTTAAAATTCGAGAATGGAAAAGAATTTTATCAGAAGAACGATACGTCGTATCCAATGGAAGTGGATACGCCGTATTAATCTGTTGAGACGAATACGCTGTATTAGACAGAGAACTGGATACGCCGTATTCAGTGGGATTGGATACGCCGTATTCAACTGTCGACCAGAATAGTATATTCAAGAAAAACAATTAAAATACGCAACAATTAAACAAAAAAATATACGCAGCAACAATTAAAGACAAATTACAAAATATACAGAAAATACAAGAATATACTCTAATCTAAAATCTACACTTATCTTAAGGGTTAGGATCTAAATCTAATGTTAAAAACCCAAAATATTAAAATAAAATTCAAAGATTAATTTTCACTCTCCGGCAGGCGGCGCCTAAAAATCTTGATGTGTTGTAGTGTTGGGTATATTTTTTATATATTCAAGTTTTAAATTTTATTTTGACGACTCAGACCAAAAAACAACACTTTAAGTGCAGTGTACCCGATGCCGGTTGAAGTTTCGTGGTATGTAGGGTGTCGATCACTGAGAGCGAGTTAAATCTATCAAATTCTAATTTATATCTTGGTATCTAAATCTATGTTAATTCTATTCTAATCATATGTTAATACCTATGTCAGTGTCTAATTCCTATTTCAAATGGATAAGGGGGGTTTTCTGCATGAGAGACTGGCACGGCTTTGGTCGGTGACTACAATCCAATTTCAAGAAACTGTTTCCCACGCAAGCTATATTAACAATTGATAAAAGTAGGAGGTCGAATCCTTATATATGAAAACTGTATTAAACTATTATTAATCCGATTTATAACAGTGGTTCTTTTTTTTTGTTTTTTAAAAGTCCAATGATTTCTTCTCTCGAGGTGGTATATCATCTTAAGACTTAGGCGTTACGTATTCATAAGGACAAGCATGTTAATTATATCATATTTAATGCATCCGCATAATGCATCCTTATTTGCTGGATTATAATCTATCTTGGATTAAGCAATGGTGATTTGTTATAACCTAGCTCATTGAGACATTTACCCACTTCATCACTTAATGGAAATCTATACACTAAGGAGTCAACTTGTCCAAACTATCCATTGGATTCGGAAAGTTATTTGTTGTCATTTTTATTAGGTCAACTGATAGTCAAAACGAATAAATAAACCACTTGGCAGTATCAATTAACTTGTTAAGCCCGATGCTGTTTCCTAGACACAGACTTAGACGGACTAATATTTATGTACAACTATTATTCTAGGTGTATAATTTAATATATGGAAGAGCTATCCCAGACTCTAGGTCGCTTGGCCACTTAGCTAGACCAGTTAGATGATAGGTCACATACAAAGCGCGTAAACAAATATAATTGATAAACTTAAACAAGCATACTACAATGATAATAAAGAAATTCGATATAAACAAATACAAACATTCAGATTTTCTTATAATGGCTAAGACACGAAGGTAGTTTCCTTCAAAGTCTAATAATACAAGAGTAATAATTTTGCCAAGGTAAAACTAACCGTGTTAATGTATGATCACAAAACTGAAAGATTACTAAAGTATATGAATTACAGTTGTCTACTATGGAATTTAATATGTTGCTCGACCTCTTTGCTCTTTTTCTCTTCTGGAAATCGGACTTTTGTGTTAGGGATAGAGATATGATTTTAACACACTTAAATAACTTATTTAAGTTTTTATTTATAAGGTCTGTGGAATTAGGTTCAATAGGTATCCAATTGGGTCTGGGATACGGACGTATTGGGATTTCTTGGGTAGGGACTAGTTTGTTATCTTAAGATTATTATAATTGATTTCCATATCTTATTGAATAACGACGTATTGAGGCATCTGGTTCGGCGTATTGATATTTAATCTTCTGTGGTCTTTTGGTGAGTGCAGGCACGAATACGCTGTATCTTCTTGATGGATATGACGTATTGGTCTTCAGAATAGTAATCTTCAAAATATCTTCATTTAAGCTCCAGAATGCGCGCCTTTTGCTATGTCACCAATTACTCTATAATTACTGCAATTCTCAAATATAAACGATTAAGTAACAATTCTTTGCAATAACTATACAAAATGAGTTAATATCGTGGGATAAATGATGCTATAAAATAGACGTTATTTGATGTCATCAGCGTGCGAAAAGAACAAATTTATGTACAAGAATTGTTTGAACCTAGGTCCCGAATACCAAGTGAATGAAAGTATGAATGAATGGCTCATCCGTGGACACATGAGCATTCATGAAGTCACGTAAGGAAGTGGGACTTCGAGTCTAGCTACAAGACTCATAAATAAAGAAAAGCGCTTCTTGGTAGGCAACCCAATGTTTATTTTTCCCGCATATTAGGAGTGTCGTGTGTTTTAATTCTCTTCATTTATTCTTTTATGTTTGAATCATTTTGTAATCATGCTTTGTTTTGTTTATAACTTCGTCTTATTTACAATCAAAGGTATTTTGCAACAAAATAAGTATAGGGAATATATCCGATTTATAAGAATCAATTCAAACATAATAAATAAATTATTTAGATTAATTCGAGTCAGTTTCGAGTCATATAATTGTATTGACTAATCCCATGTTTCATGCAACAATTTCATATAGGAAATAACTTACATAATCGCGTGCAGGAAGTTTTTCAAAGAAAAAGAAAATAAATTTTTTTGCTCAGAGCCTGGAGACGGCGTCAGGATTAATCCTGACGGCGTCGTGAGCCCAACTACAGAAAAATTTAAAAATTTTCAAGTATTTTTGAAAATAGTTTGCACAACATTTAAAATTTGTAATTCTTTTATAAACCTGCATAAACCTATGATTAGCATCATTACTTCATCATTTCTTTATGCTTTTAATAGAGTCAAAAACCTAAAATTCTCGTTGTATATATCTATCCCGCCGATTTTATGCTTGGTGTAGTTGTCTTTGTCTTTGACTACAGGTTATATTTGATAAGAAGAAGCTTGGAAGTTCTTAGAAAGTTTCATTGGATGATTCTTGGAGGACGATTTAACCAGTTTATGATGTTTCTTCTTATTATTGAGCATACTAGAGGTTACTAGTTTCTTTTTACTTGTTTTCTTTGCCATTATTCGTTTTTTACGGGTACTTCTATAGCAAACATTGGGGACAATGTTCAACTTAGGTTGTAGCGGGGAAAATCAGCGCACTTAGATCTATTCCTTCATTTTCCATTTGCTTTGTCTTTAAAATGATGGGTTAATTATATCGAACTTTGCATAAAAAGGTTAATTTTGACCAAATTTTTTTATGACTCATACAACGAAAATGAGTTATAATAGCGTCTCATGGATGGGTATGTGTATGACTAGCCAAAAACACCTTAATTCACCCTAAAATGTGAGGTTACGCCTTTATGATCTTTAGGAATTCGGGTATCTATTTTTTGATACCCAAGATAGTTTAATTACCTTTAGCTTTCTCAAAGTTAAGTTCGAATGCCAGTCATATGTGTCTATCTGTCGTTTCGGAAATTTAACATTATGGTCTTTGTAGCATTTTTGGTGCATTAATATCAGGTATTATATTTTATTGGTGTACTGATAGTATATTAAATTCTATAACTTGTTTTGTGATGGCATCAACGAGACCGAATATTAAGTATTAGGAATTGCTAGATAAGAGGCATTGGATCTAAACTATGTTTTTTACTGTAATTGTTATGATGGTAACACCAATTCATATTAAATCTATCACACACCATTGCCACGCACTAATTTTTAGTGAAGGATACCCTTGTACAACCATCCGAGCCTATCCTTTTTCCAGTTCTTGTTATTTTTCTGGTTAAGCTGGGACTATTAATGAGAGCTTTGTCACATTTGACAATTGTTACCACCAAATCGCCCCCCCCCCTAGCCTACATTGTATGTTACTCGCTTTTAGTACATTACATATTTTAAACCCAAGTTAATTATTGTGTACACGATTGCAAAGTCCTTATAATTGTAAATATGTTTTGAGTACGATTGGTATTAATGGTAGTATCATTCTTATGAAGAATTGGGGAAGAAGTAATTTATTAACCCCAATAGAGCTCAATAAGCTCCATGTTATGTTGATCTACCTCAATTCGGGTCATTAGTCAAATTGTAAATAATCGAGTATGTAAAAGTTCAAGTGTAGAGGTGTATCTATAAACCCCCATGATGTATTATATGTTTAAGCAATGGCAGGGCAAAAGTGTACGAAAAAATTGTATATAAAAAAGTAAAAAAATATACGGGCTGCCATTTGCTTATGTCTATGTTTATATTAGAGTCAAGAAAAAAAAAGAGACTGATGTAGAGTTGTGTAGAGTTTGTATATTTTGTCCAAGTCCTTGGCTTAGCAACCAAACCAACGTGTATTTTTATAAATAATTAGCTAACCCTTTCACCCCAAATTCACCTAAAAGTCACTCCCCAAATGTATCCCATCCGTTTCCATTTCCGTTAATGTTATCTTAAACCTACACCCTACAACCCTTTAAAAGACCACTTTGATAGTAATGAATAATACTTGCGCCTAGCGGTGGAGGTTTGATCCTTCACCAAGCCTATGGTAATTTATATGGTATGACCGGTAATGAGTGTTGATTTTCCGTTTCCCCATTATGTTATAAGTTATTATACAACCGATAGAAAGAGAGAATCCCAAACACTTATGTGAGGTGCTAGTATATACTTTTCATGCTTTTAATTATGAGGTCTAGAAGGTTGTGTTGTAAAATGCTTTTAAAGAGTAGGTTAAATGACCCCAATATTGCTATTGTCTAGGTAGAAAAGCCCATTTGCTTGAGGACAAGCAAATCATAAGTGTAGGGGTATTTGATGAGGTGTCATTTTATACACTATTTCAAGGTCATTTAACCCCCTAAATCATGCAAATATGCCCATATTATGTGCTTAATCATTTGTTTTTAGGTTTTTAGCACTTGGATGACATTTATAGGAAATACACGTGACTTGGGCTCATTTGGAGAAGAAACAGACAAGACTACGGACCTACACCAAATCTCTTGAAGAATTATGCATACAGTGCGTGGAGACAACATCACAGGCATAAAGCGACGCCATCGCAATCCATCTGGTGACGACGTCAGGAAAATGACGACGACGTTAGGACGTGGCCGACTTAAAAGAGGATCTAGAATCATCTATGTGGTGACGGCGTCAAGACTTCAAAGCGACGTTGTCGCAACGATTTTTTATACATATTAAACCGAAATTAAGATTTTAGGTGTGTAACTTTGTATAACTTTAGAGAGACGAACCCTAGTCGTTCTAGCAACTTTTTAGGTCATTTTTAGAGCCTTAAAACCCTATTGTAACTACTTTTAATCAAGTAAGATTGTTTATCTTTAACCATTCAATATGTCTATGTGTTGTTTGATTGATTTATGTTCTTGCTTTCTTTATAACATGATAGGCTAAACCCTCCTTTGTATTTACTTATGATTGTATGAAACTTAGATTGTAGATCCTTTTAATGTTGCTTCTTGTGATGGATGTACGCGTTAGACTTTAGAAAACTAGCTATAAGATAGTAAATTGGCATGGACGTTTAGGGAAACGCGAGTGTATATAAAGGATACCATCGGTAAAAGTCTTCATACTACCTTACCCCTAATATGGTTGATCCCTCTTAAGATATTTCAATTGCATTTAATGTACTCTTAGGGGCCTTGTAATAGTCTTCGTACTACCTTACTTGTGCGTTGCCTTAACGGAATATTAAATAGATGACGGGTTCGTGTAATTCGTTCATGACTTAGGAAATACTTACACAGATCATCACAAGTGTGACAAAGCAACAAGATTAGGAGAAGCAATCTAAGGAGTAGTACATGATTAAGTAAATACTTCTTTTTATCATAAAGTTATCATCAGTAGATTAGATTATATTTAGTATAATTAGTTAAGCAAACCAACCTCGGAAACCATGATATTTACTTGCTTTTATAAAAATATAAAATACAAAAAGAATCTTCTCTCAACCCCGTAGACCTCTGTTAGATCTTGATCAAGCCTTTCCAACCTATTCCCCTTGAGAATGATAACAACCCCCGATTCTTGCCTATACTACACTACAACAATTAGGTACACTGGCTAGGGAATTGTAAAAGTTCGTGTAGAAGTCTTTACGACAACCCCACACATCATTATACCTGTTTTTGTGTTTTATCTTTTGATGTGTCAGTTGATTCTGCAAACCTAACTTTCCTAGTTTTGTTCATTGGTGTAACAGCAACTAATTTCTCACTTATATGTATTGAACTAGGACATGAGGCACACACGCATACTAGCAATTCCTGTATTCTTTGAGTAGACTTACATGCATAATCTAGTGCATTATCGAGAGGTTTTAAGGCTCTGGCTTGTTCAACTATGTCTTGAAGTGTTTCAATATGTTCCTGAGTTACCTTAAGGTAATATACATGTGCATCCCTATTAATCTTTATGCGAGGGGAAAGAGGTTGTAAATCTAATTTATACACTTTTGAAGTAACTACATTCAAATTATACACAGTTTGAACACTATCAACAACATTCTTTCCTTATAAATTCGCAATGTGTTCCTTCAATTTCTCAATTGAGACATTCTTTGCTTTCAACTAAGCTTGCAAATCATTTATTATGAAAAATTCCTTAAATTCAAGCGCATCTTGATTATGAGATGGTCTGTTAGTTTGAAAACTTTCTTTGCTTTGTTGCAATTTAATTTCAAGAGAAATGCACCAATTTTCAAGTCTTGAACATTGTTTTGAAAGTTCCTTGTAGACAGCCTTTTCAACCATATCATTCTTTTTGGCAAGCTCAGTCATAAGCTCGAGAGTCTAATTGTATTCATCTATGAAACTCTTTTTTATATTCTTATAATCATTAATGGCAGCTAAAGAATTAACAACTGTATGCACAAGATCTTGAGATATAAGTAGCTCCATTGAATGATCATTTTCATGTTTCAACAGCTCAGAAGCAAAATGATTATGTTCAAGAAAATTATTATTTGCAGGTAACACATTATGAGAATGAACATTAACATGCATTACAATATTCATTACATCTTGACAAATAATGTGCTCTAACAGACGATCATTATCAAGGCTTAATTCCTTTTTCTCAATCTCAAAATACTTCTATTCTACAGAACACTGTTCAACTGCAACTTCCATTTGGTTAAAAACCGTTTTCACTTCATTGATTTCAAGATGAAGGCCATTATCAAAATCGTTGAATAATTCATTTAAAGATTTAAGAAATGGAATTAATTCTGTCATGAAAACCCATTTTGTATGTTCAAAATCCCATGCTCCCTCGGTAATTATATCGGAAGTAATCCTTGCTTTCACCACCTTGTCAAAACTGGCAACATGTGTTTTTAGTTTTTGAAAACTTGTCTTTACCAAACTTACTTTTGGAAGTTCACGAGGAGCTTCTGTTTTAACATGTGTAGATTGAACAACGGGTTGTTAAGAAATAGGGTTTGAAATCCGTAGCCAAAAAGCTTGTTCTGCAGACAGTTCCTTTTGAGGAACATAATGTTTTCCAAAATGTTTAGATAAGTTGTTTAATTCAACATAATTAATTGGAGAAATATTCAATTTCTTATCTTTACAAATTGGATCATTTTGTTTCTCCATTATTTTTAATCGACTCTCTTCAGCTAATAGAAATGTTTCTTCAAAATCAGTCACATAAATCACATCATGTTACTTAGATATTACATGACCATCATAAAAGTTGGTTTAATCCGCTGAGCTTTTTAAGATAAAAGGGATTTTGATAACCAAGTGCTTGTTTATGTGTGTCATTATAACAAAACTTGTTGTTTTATAAGCATATGCATTGTTTGCGTAGATTGACCCACTTTGTAAACAATGTTTTCCAATTCTTTCTTTTGTGTTTCTAAATCAATTGCCTCTTCAATGTATTTATCTTCCTTTTCTTTTGATTGCTTTTTCAAAGAATCAATTTTTGTTATTAAAGATGCATTTTCTTTTTCATGTTTTGAAAGTTTAAATTTAAGCACGTCAATCTCCTTTTGAAAAGTAGCAAACTTTGCATTTATACTAAGAATCATGTCATTCATTTATGACTCTATGTACTTTTTACGATTGTTTAAATTAACATTTTGTCTCTCTTTAAACTGTTTAACCCGTTCCTTATAAGTTTCATGCTCAGCAGTTAAAGATGCATCTAGTTCTTTATGTTTTAGATTATTGACGTGTCGTTGAGTGTAGGTATTATTTATTATCAAGTTTTACATATATATTTTGCCGACTATACCTAAAACAATACTAACAGGAAGTATACCCGATCAGATGTAGCTTTGTTGATAAGTAGGATGTCGATCACTAAGAGAGAGAGCATTAATCTTTTAGTTTTATCAATATTTTGGTTAACTAAATTAAGTCAATTTAAACTATGTTAATTCTAATCTATGTTAAACCTATGCTAAACCTAGTTCTATCAAATAAAAGGGGGTTTTCAGTCTAAGAGACTGGCACAGGTTTGGTGGTGACTTAAATCAAATTAAAACACAATAACACACGCAAGCAGATAATCAAAAGATAGAAGAGCGGTCTAGCCAATTATAAGAAAACTGTATTATTCATGATTAATCCAATTATAACGCAGGTTTGATATTTTAGTGCAATGAGTGCTTATTTTGAGGCGGCATATCATTCCAAGATTTAGGCGGTACTTCTTCCTAAAACCTAGACACGTAGAATTCTGTCACAATTAAACGCATCCGCATAAAGCATCTTATTTGCTGATTATAATATATCTTAGGAGATTAATAATGGTGATCTTATTAAACCCTAGTTTATGGAGACTTTACCCACTTATTGCTTAAAGGCTTTTTATATACTAGTAGTCCACTGTCCGAGTCTACCAAAGGAAGCAAAACGTTATACTAGGTCACCTGCTAGAACAACTTATTCCCTTAAACGACTGGTAAAGATAGGTCAATATTTATGATCTTATTATCCTAGATATATAAATTGTGGATATGGACAGCCATCCCGATATCTAGCTAGCTATATATTTTGCATTCCTAGATCCAGTTGAATGATGGATCGCATACTTAAGCACATAAACAAGTATGAATTGATAAACATAATCAATAACCAATGATAAATTAAGTAATCGATATAAACAAACCAAACATTTAATCTTCGTAAACATGGCTAATACCCAAGGGTATTAGCCCTTAACCAGTGTAATTAATAGAAGAATAATAATTAAATTAACCAAGGTAAACTAACCGAGTTAAACGAATAATACCAAAAATCGAATGATTATTAGAGTATAGGGGATTACAAGGTGTTTCCTATGGAATTAGAAGCTTTGCTTGACCTCTTCTTCTCTTCTGAAAATCGACTTTTGTGGTTAGGGTATCGAAAATATGATCAAGCACACCTAAAACTTATTTTTAGGTTTTCTATCTATAGTGTTTGGAATAGGGTCGATACGTTGTATTGGTTAAAGTCAATACGGCGTATAGAGAGTTTCTTGGAGTATTATCTTCCAGAATCTTCGTATAAAATTAATCTTGGATATGGCGTATAATAGCTCCTAGATACGGTGTATAGGTCTTTGTTTTTTGTGGTTTCTTGTGATGTGCAGACACATATACGCTATATCTTCCTTGATGGATACGACGTATAGTCAGTCAGAACAGTTTCTTCAGATTTCTTCGTTTTAGCTCCATAATGCGTGCCTTTTAGATAATCTTCACAAAGTACTCCATAATTACTGCGAATCTCAAATATAAATGATTAAGTACCAATTCATGCAATAATTATATAAAATGGGTAAGAAACATGGGATAAATGATGCTATAAAAGTGACGTTATTTGATGTCATCAAATATCCCCCCACTTGAATCCTATTTGTCCTCAAGTAGTCTTTAGAAATTTATGAAAATGTATCCCAAAGGATTTCTCTTTAAGCATTTATTCCTTCAATTACCAGTACATAACTAAACACCTAACGAAGTAGGAAAATAAAAACACTCAAATCACTCGACTAATCTATGTGGTAACATGTAACTAATTCGCTCAATTGCTCGGTCGTGACGAGTATTCTATCATAAGCTTGGCAAGGATACACATCTCCACCACTAAAGCTAAGGAGTAACAAGTTTATAAAGGTAAATTAGGTTTAAAAGGCTTTAAGGGTTTGATTACTACTTCCAATCTATACCGATACTAATATTCCAGAAAAGGCAACAAAATCACATGTACACATCCATAACGATGGAATAGACACATATGACTGCATTCGAACCTTAACTCGAATAAGCTAAAGAATAGGACTAGTAGTCTTTACCAAAAGTCGTAAACCAGCAAGGGATACAAACCACATATACACATCCATAACGATGGAATAGACACACATGATTACATTTATTCCCTCACTCGAGTAAAACCAAGGGTTAGGACAAAGAGTGATATAGGGTATGGATCTTCTAATCCTTTCTCCAAAAATAATAAACCAACAAGGAGGACAAAATCACACATACATGGCCGTAACAACGGAATAGACATATGTAATTGCTCGCATCCTCATTCGAGTAAAACCTAAGCGTTAGGGATTAGGAAATGGAAATTATTGTTGTTAAATAAAAATATACAAAAAATAGATTAAGTCCAAACAAATAACGTACAAGTTGCTAGATACTTTCCTGACCGTTCCCATGATAAAGATACAAATCATGGACTACTCTATGTTTAGTAGACATGAAACAGACTCGAAAAACATCTTTGATCAAAGATAAATGAAAACAACCCTTAGTTGGCGTTCCCATAACGGTCAACTCCCAATCATCCATACTATACATACTTTTACAGAAATAAATGGCGATATATACCACTTTATACTAAAATTTACATCATTGATTTATAACATGTACCAAGGAATAATTGATCCTTCAAATAATACATCGGTTTAAGCTTTAATGAATCGACTATCTCCATAATTTCCAACATTAGTGCAAGCTTAAGTCACAAGAACGGGGAATTCTACTTCAGTTTCAAGTTTGGTATAATTGATTTACTCCATCAGTGGTTACTTCAAATAGCCTACAACATGGTTGGTAAATATAGTCAGAGAGAGTTTATAAGTAGAGATTTGATCAACAATTGAGATTCTCACGGATAGATGTAAGCTTAAGTTATTCTTCACATAATGATATTCAAGTATATGTTGCGTACAAGTGTTATGCTGATTCTAGTAATGAAACCATCAAGGGGAAGAGAGATTATATACATCAGAGATCCTATACCTTACCTTCATGTTAACTATCCGAAAGACGAAATGTCATAACTGTAGAGAAAATCAGTGCCTTATCTTGTGGCTTTTGGGGGTATTATTTCAACCACATAGGGGAATAGATGTCTTGTTATTTTTAGTATGCATCATTTGAGCTTCCAAAGGGAAGAGATATGAGAAGAATTATTCAAGCGTGAGAAGATACATTGCTGAACCATTTAATGTTTTCCCCAAAGGCTATTCACTAAGCTTATTATCAAAAGCAGTAAATATTTTGATGGGTAACACTAATAATTCCTGATGTGCACTTAATTGATGCTAAGCGTGGAAAAAATCTTTAAACTGTGTCAAAGAGAGGTTGCTGGTTCGGGAGAAGCGATAAAGCTCTAAAGAAGAATATGCGACATGAATAAGGGGAAAGCTGATTTAGAAGCTTCTCCTTGAACAGAATTGTATAGTTCATGCCTATTACAGTATTTCTCCTATAAGATACTACAAAGATGATTCATGTTGGAGTGCAAACTTGAAGTCAAAGGCCATATAAGACATCATCAGCATTGGAAGCTTCATGGAAGTTCTTTTTCTTAATCAATATGTACTTGTTAAGAAAATATTGTAAGTAATTCCATATATCGTTGCATGGGGAAAGATTGTTAGGAATTCATTTATGTGATGACATTTATGGAATTACCATAGTTTACCATAACTACATACGTAGAGACTAGAATAGGCATTATTGTATAGTTGTGAGGTGTATAGGATATATATATCCCTCCATGGCTTTCATGGAGGGGTGAGACTCTTGTAACATTTTCACATCATTAATACATTTTGTTTCTCTTTCTAGATATGGCTATCTCATGGTTTGAGTCTCCCTGACCCCCCAGATATATGATTATTTAGATCTTACAAGAATCCCTTAGCCCCACGACCAATCCTTTAACATTGTCTTACTATCAACGAACCTAAGAGATTTTTGGTACAAGCGATTTAGTCTTATTAGATGATAGACTTAGCTAAATCGTGACACACTCAACTTAGCATTCAATGAAAATCACGAGATTCATTCGTATTGTTGCATACTAATGCAACCTGTCTGTAACACCCCCATCCAAAGGACATTGGATTGTGCAACGGAATTAGCAATTGGGTGTTACTAAATAGCACCATTCACCAAGATAATAGAAAATGACCCAAATGAGACGTTTAACAAACATGTGTTCCATTATTAATCAGAGTAAAACACGTTCAGTTCCCACAGTACTCAACCATACCAGTAACTCAGTTGAATAACTATTGTTTCAAATTAAAGACATTGTTTTAGAACAACTTAAGACATTGTTTTTGAATGACAAGGAACACACAAGTAGTCTTTCACCAAATCCATCACACGCATGACACCTCCATGCCATCGTTGCCTTCAACCTTGGTTACCTGAGATAAAACATGTTTAAAACGTCAATAACAATGTTGAATGAAATCATAGAGTTTAAAATAATCAATAAGTAATAATCTTTGAACACATAATTAGTTCTCGGGAAAACAAAGCAACGAATGCAATGTATAGCAACTTATTTTCTTTCACGCAATAAGCTCATGACACCGAACGTTACAACACATATGCCATTTCATATGTTAATGTGCCCCAAAACAAGGTATTATTTCCATATACCTATTACTTCTAAATACAAAATGTCCCGTTTGCGCAGGGTCTGTCGCACTAGATTCAAACCCCGGACAAGGTTGTCAAACCCAATAGATCTATTCAATGCATTAGCGTTCACCTCACAAGATGATTAACGGTTCATGAAATAAGGGACTTCGACAATTGCTACTTATGTAGAAACAATCTCATATTCGGGTCCAGCATACCATAAATCATATGTGTTCGGATTTTAGAAACAAACATGGATCCCCATCGTGGGTGTTATAAAGCAATCAAAAGAATTAGATGCAAGGCTATGCATCACCTTAAGCAAAAGTATCCAATTCATCATATTCAACAAGCTCAAATAGCTCACGTCTTAACCACGGCTGATATAATACATAATATAGCGTTTGTGACTAAAATATCATAACTCATAATTGCAACTTGCATCTATATATATTACTATTATGTATATACAATCATGTACTACAATCTTCAAGTGCGATGCAAAACATTTCACTTTGACGCACTAACAATATCATGACACTTTTCCACAAAGTTTCTATTTTTAGAAAGTTACCGAAAATAAGTATAATATAATCCGAACTTCATAATTCGTTATCAATTAACTAACATTACTAACCCTTTGCTCATTATAGACTATATTCAAAAGTATACGCATGTTTGACTTTCAAAAGTCAAAACTGTTTAGTTGACTTGTTTACCCCAAAAAAGAACCAACGTGACTTCGGCCCGCAAACGTTCATTATTAAGAGTTACGTACAGACATTTCCAATTTCGTATCCTTCTCTTTTCCCTAAAAAAAAAAATCCCAAAAAATTAATTTCCACCTAGTGAAACGTAGCTATAGGGGAACACTATCATTGACATTAGCAAAAAATAACTTTCAAAAATTTCTCAACTCGCTACGGGTAAGTCAAACTTTCTGGTCAAACTTGGTCAACCCAAAATCTATCAAAATGACATTTTTGACATAATCCGACTATCAAAACATGCTTAGCTATCCTATTTAATCATACCAAAACCATCAAACTTTGGTCAATAACCAAACACACTTCCAATAATTTCCGCACATGAATCTTATAGCAATAATCATATAACATGCAATATACACAAATTAACCAACACATAAACATAAATGGAAGCTCATAATGCTTATAAGAAAATCAAACTATGGTTTCCCCTTTGCTCTTTGAAATCGGACGCAACCCAAACAACCCAAATAAAACCTTTTTCAATCAACCAACTTTAATACAACACTAATCTAGCTATTTTGAACACCCCCTTATACATGAAAATGGCAAGAACACACCAAAAATTTAACTTCTCCAAATCTTATTACATGTAGGATTTTAATAGTGGGATTTGTAGCTCTTGAAACAAGGATATAGTTCTACGATATAAACGGATTAATTGCATGTCAGAAAATTGATCGAAAAGTGGTGGTGAAGGGTGGCCGGTTCATGGAGCTAGGGATGAGGAGGAAGAGAGTGATTTTTATTAAAAAGTTATAAGTGTGTGTGTGAGAGGTTCTATTTATAGAAAACAAGTTTAGCACTTTGGCAATTTTAGTCCTTCCATCCTTAAGCCTTTTTAAAACTAGTACAAAGCATCTATGTCGTTAATAAAATTGGCCAAAGACTCGGGTCACACCACGTTAGTAAATATTTTAAAGCCGTCCCACTAATTTTACTTTAAAACGTTTAATAAAACATTAAACCACGTAAAACACAACCTTTAAACATGATTTTTACAAAAACTCAGGAAAACGCAGTAAAATACAAAAATAACATAATCACGCTCTCGGAGCAACAATAAAAAAATTTCTGACTTTCTTAGATGCTAAAAACGAATAGAAACTCAATCACGGCTTGAAATTATCCTATAAATAGAAGTTTTCATCAAACCTTATATAGCATAAACGACTATAATTAATTACGTAGCAAAAATAATAACGTTGACCTGAAACTAGGGTTGTTACACTGTCATTCTTCAAAAATGATGGTTCTTACCTTCTTGCTTAATCTTGCCAATTTTAGAAAATTTTGCTATTAAATTTACAAACCCTAATTAGGGTATTTAAAACCTTAACTTTTTAAAAAGTTTGTGACTTAGATAAAAAGACCCTCTGAGTCACCATATTTAATTATTTGGAAAAGTTCTATTTTGTATTTTTTTAATGAAAAATTTTATATCCTAAATTCTTCGGTTATGTTTAAAACCCTAGTTTTCATATTTTGGAATCTTACCGATTCCAAATTAGGTAAAACTGGTTCTTTCATCAGTTTATGAAAACTACCTTGCTTGGTCATCGACAATCGATTTTTCATGATCCTATCTAGCTAGGATCCTTAAATCGACTCACCAAGGGTTTGGGAAAACCCTAGATTGTCTGTATTGTTCCCTGAGCTATCTTGTTTACTATATGATATAATTTGGTAACCTAGGGTTTCCAAATATGGTTTTAACATAATTTTAGTAAATTTACACTTTTCCAAAAATACCTAAAAACCGAAATCATACACGGTAAAACAAAAGCTTGCAAACAAGAGTTAGGGTTTTTTCATGATATAAGGTTTCTTTTTACGATTAACATGAATTAGGGTTTCCTTTAGGTTTTAATCCTGGATACCCTTGTATCCTCGTAAATTTGACAACTTTAGGGTTTAGAGAAACCCTAAATATTTGACCTTTATGTGATCTAAAACCTCAAACCCTGATTTGATTACAAGAACATAGTTTTTGTAATTACCATGATAATTTGAATTAGGGTTTATCGCGTTTGATCTGGAGACCCTATTTCCTCACATAACCGATTCACTAAGGGTTAAAAAATCCTAGTTGATTGATCATGTGTGATCAAAATAAACAAACCCTAATTGGATCACAAGAGTGATCAAATAGTTGCCATCAAATCACATATAAACTAAAAACCCTTGCATAAATTAACCAAACAACCATGTAACCAAAATCAAGATTTGATTTTTTATGAAAAGAAAAGCAACTACTAAGAACCCTAGCTAGGTTATATATGATCAGGTGCGATCGTAAAAGAGACCACGGTATGGTGGTGGTGTCACATCCTGGGCTTAAAACATACAACAAAATTAACAATAAATTCCATGCATATAAAACCCTAATATCAAGATCTCATAACCAAAGATATAACCTAAACCTAAACACATATAAATGGTGTTTATAGAGTTACTTTTCTTTTTCATGCAATACGTAGGCTCCAACTCTTTACTCCAGCTAGCTGTGCGTACGAAATCACCTTCTTTTTCTTGATGCTTCTTTATTCGATCGACCCTTAGGGTGCCTTGGTACCGAAAAAGTAGAACCAGGGCTACAAATCTATGCAAGTTAGGTAAGTATGGACACTGGTAATCGACCGTAACGACTAGGAATTAATCTTAAAGTCAATCGCAATCATGGGAAGAGGAAGGTTTAGGAAGAGTATGTAATTGTTTTCTAGGGTTCCTGTAGTTTATGGGGAAACAAGGTTATTCTAAACAATTAGTATATCCTTTAATTATCCCAATACATGAGTTTGAAAATTGTGACGTTATTAGTTGTCATCTAATATCCCCACTTGAAGCCTACCTTGTCCTCAAGTAGTCTTTAGAAATTTATGAAAATGTATCCCAAAGGATTTCTCTTTAAGCATTTATTCGTTCAATTACCATTACACAACCAAACACCTCACGAAGTAGGAAAATGAAAACACTCAAATCACTCGACTAATCTATGTCATAACATGTAACTGATTCGCTCAATTGCTCGGTCGTGATGAGTACTCTATCATAAGCTTGGCAATGATACACATCTCCACCACTAAAGCTAAGGAGTAACAAGTTTATAAAGGTAAATTAGGTTTAAAAGGCTTAATGGGTTGATCACTCTTTCCAATCTATACCGATATCAATATTCTAGAAAAAGGCGACAAAATCATATGTATACATCTATAACGATAGAATAGACACACATGATTGCTTTCAAACCTTAACTCGAATAAGCTAAAGAATAGGACTAGTAGTCTTTACCAAAAGTCGTAAACCAGCAAGGGAGACAAACCACATATACACATCCATAACAATGGAATAGACATACATACGTCTTGCTTCATACAAGAGTGCACGTAGAATACCAAAAGGACTTATTCATGATTTCATTCAATTCCCTCACATGAGTAAAACCAAGGGTTAGGACGAAGAGTGATATAGGGTATGGATCTTCTAATCGTTTCACCAAAAGTAATAAACCAACAGGGCGAACAAAATCACACATACATAGCCGTAACGACGAAATAGACATATGTGATTGCTCGCATCCTCATTCGAGTAAAACCTAAGGGTTAGAGATTAAGAAAGGGAAATAATTGTTGTTAAATAAAAATATACAAAACAAATAGACTAAGTCCAAACAAATAAGGTACAAGTTGCTAGATACTTTCCCGAACGTTCCTATGATAAAGACAAAAATCATGGACTACTCCATGTTTAGTAGACACGAAACAGATTCAAAAAATGTCTTCGATCAAAGATAAATGAAAACAACCCTTAGTTGGCGTTCCCATAACGGTTAACTCCCAATCATCTATACTATACATACTTTTACAAAAACAAGTGGCGATATCTACCACTTTATACAAAACTTTACATCGTTGATTTATAACACGCATCAACGAATAATCGATCCATAATCTTTAACGAACTGACTATTTGAAAATTTTCCTCCTCTTTTTTGCAACGATTTTCTAAATTTTTTTCCTTTTTTTAAACATAAATGATACACAACGAATCTCGGTGTAATTTCACCATTTTCACGATCATAATAACTTTGGATAATTTCTTCCATAATTCTTTGTACTCGGATATACTAATAATTGTGAAAGTAGTAAAAATACATGAGTTTAACTACTTTAACATTCCCATTGCAATGTGCAATTTTCCCAACCATACCAGAGATAGAAAATGACACAAGACACAGGAAACACATACTTTACACTAAAGCAACTAGCAACTCATAAATGGACTTAATCCAACAGGGTAGGCTAAGGTGTAACGAAACAAATAGTTGGTAAAAACAGAAAGGTTAAAACAAGTTTTTTCTAGGGAAAATCTTGACTCTATAAGTAAACAAAGTTTTATTATATGGGGGTTTAACTATCCATTGTGGATTATTAATAACACAACATATAGAGTGCTTTTTGGGTGAAATCTAGAAAAGTTACCATTTAAACATGTTACTTCATCTAATCCATGTTCTCATTATTGTGGTCTCGAATAAGATACCAAGCAAATTCATAAAGTCCAACAACCTCACAGGCACACTTATAATTTTAGTATGGATTTAGGTAAATATTTGGAAACGGATAAGGCTGAATCCTCATAATATCTAATAAGGATTTTGTGTGCAGGTTATGTAACCAGTAATTTCACAAAAGTATGCTCGAATTTTTTTTAAATTTAAGCATAATTTAAGCATATTAATGTGAAAAATAGGACAAGTAGCGTTTTAATTCTCCTCCCCCCACTTATATTATACAACACCCTCGTTGTATAAACATAATAGTTAAAAATGGGAAATAAAAGAATTAGAATGAGAAACTCCCCTGATATTTGCTCGGTATGATTCTCCATGTTGAGTTTGTGAGCAAGAATGTGTGTTGTAAATGCGTTTAGATACCAGCATGACTACAACACACATAAGATTCCAGATTATAGTTACTCCACCAATGTTGTAGATTTCTTTTCAGTGTGGTCCTGTGTAAGATATAAGAAAATCATGCAAACCTATCTCGGGTATTCTATGGTTAATAATAAACAAAAACAAAAAAAAACTGTACATGAAATCGATACGCCATATCCTAAAACCAGGATATGCCATATGAAGCCTGTAAAAAGTATATAGGTATGGATCGGTCTGCAAATACGCCGTATCATATGATGAATACGCCGTATAGACAGAACTGACAATAATGTTTTAAATGCAAAAAAATTAAATGACTGGATAACATCCAGACATACAATACATCGTATGGATGGGGCGGATACACCGTATTGATGTCTGGGAAGACAAACTCGATAAAACAAATTCAAAACAGTCCTGGTTGTCTCTCGGGAAGCACTTTTCTTTACAGCGAAGTCTTTAAGTTAGACTTTTCTTCAGCACTTTATTCATTGGTGCTTGTCACGATCCACCCTTTGTATTTTTTCGAAAAATCTCTTGGTAGATATGAGACACACTATCTTTATTTCTCTTCCAAGCATTGCATTCGCACGTGTTTATAGCAATGTACTCTTCGTTAAGTCCTAATGAATACTTTATAACTTCAAGCTACTCGGCCTTGCAAACCCTTTCATTGAGTTGCTCATCTTTTATATTGTCATAGTGGGGTGCGTTGTTTAGAATAATATCGTTCACCTTGCTAATGTTGCTCCCACGGTACTTTTGGTTGCATTCATTCCCTTTTTCAATTTCATAAATGTTATCTTTTTCTTGAGCATCCAAATAAGGTTTGAAAAATAAGTCAGTATCGGTGTTACGAGAGTTTCCATAATCAAATTCCTTCAATTCTTCGTCGCTTGATTCGATGGCATCCACTAGTTCATTATTTCCCTCTTCTTTTACCCAATAATGCCATAATGCGCTTTTTGTCATTCCATCCATTCTTCTATGATCTTTGAATTTTGAATGTAACCATGTTATGAATTTAAAGTAATCAGGCCCTTCGCCTTCATCGTCCCTTGTTAC
Source organism: Tanacetum coccineum (assembly GCA_026074375.1). NCBI lineage: Eukaryota > Viridiplantae > Streptophyta > Magnoliopsida > Asterales > Asteraceae > Tanacetum > Tanacetum coccineum. Next base: position 131,970 of record BQNB010001688.1, read on the forward strand.
ATCATATTTGCCAGCATGGGATAGGGGATAGTACTTACAGAAAAATCTCCCTACTAGCTCACTCTAGGCAGTGATTTTGTCGTTCCCTTTGTTTTTCCACCATTTTCATGCAACGCCGGTAAGCGAGAAAGGAAAAACATGCACGCATAGTAATGACATCAAATAATGCTACATTAATACCATCATTTATCCCAAATAAATTACCCACTTTTATATAATTATTGCAAGAATTGTTACTTAATTGCTTAAAGTTGTTAATTGCAGTAGTTACAGAGTGTTTTGTGAAGACAAGCTAAAAGGCGCACATTTTGGAGCATAAACGAAGATATTTGAAGATACATATTTCTGACTCAATAGGCCATATCCAGGAAAGAAGATACGACGTATCAGTGCCTGGACTTCACAAGAAAACGCGTATGATCAATTCCTAACAATCAAAGATCCTGCATTAAATGTGATTAAGGTATGATATAACTGATTAATTGTGAACGTATCGCGCACTCCAAGGAAAACACCTCTATACGCCGTATTGACCTCACTGAATACGGCGTATCCACTCAATTTTAGAGGCTATAAATAGAAGACTCAAAAACGAGTTTTCGATGTGCAAAATCATATTCTCTATACCATAAACATAAAATTCGATTTTCTGAAGTGAAGAAGAGTAGCCAAGGTCAAGCATCGACCACGATTCCATAGAAGACACCGTGTAATTCTTATACTCTTGTAATCATTTAATTTTTGATATCGTTCGGTAAAACGTTTAGTTTACCTTGGGTAATTGATCACACTTGTATAATTACAATGGTTATGGGCTAATACCCTCAGGTATTATCCATCTTAATAAAGATTTAATGTTTGGTTTGTTTTAATCTTGATTGCTTAATTTATCGTTGAGTGTTTAATTACGTTTATCACCTAATACTTGTCTATGTGCTTGAATATGCGAACTATCATTCAACTGGGTCTTGTGATACTGACCAAGTAATCTAGATACTATAATAGCTCTCCATATCGTGTTTTATATATCTTGACCAATAGAATCACAAATAATGTTCTATCTTTGCCTTTAGATTAGTGAGCTTAGTTGGCCTGGCAAGTTACCCTTGGATCAAAAAGTACGTTCTTAATCATTGGTAAAGACTTGAATAGTTAACTACTAGTGTATAAAATACTGTCAAGCAATAAGTGGGTAAAGTCCCAATGGGCTAGGGTTTAACAAGATCACCATTGCTTTAATCCCTAAGATAGATTATAATTAAACTAAATGATGCTTTATGCGGATGCGTTAATTATGACAGGATTCAACGTGTCTAGGTCTTAGGATGATGTCCCGCCTAAGTCTTAAGAATGATATGCCGCCTCGAGATAAGCAGTCATTGCACTAAACAAACAAACCAACATTTAATCATATTTAATATGGCTAATACAGTTTTCTATCATTTGGCTTGTACCAGTCTTTTATCTTTCGATTTTCTTCTTGCATGCTTATAGTGTATTGAATTGATTATTGTCACCATAAAACCTATGCCAATCTCTCAGGCTGGAAACCCCCCCTTTATCATTAGAACTAGGTTTAGCGTAGGTTTAACAAGTAATTAGAATTAACTAGTCTAATTAGATTAACTAAAATACTGATAGAATATAAGATTAACGACCTCGCTCTTAGTGTTCGACACCCTACTTACCATGAAACTCCATATGATCGGGTATACTGCCCGTTATAGTGTTGTTTTAGGTATAGTCGGCTAAATATAAATTTCAAACTTGGTAATCAATAAATATAACCTACACAACAGCACATCAAGTTTTTGGCACCGTTGTCGGGGAGTGAAAAAGTTTTAAATCTTTATTCCTATTAGTATTTCTAACCCATAATTAGCTTAGCTTAGAATAATCTAATTGTTTAAATTATGTTTGTATTAATTATGTGTTTAAATTTCCTCATTATTTAATTGTTTTTCAAAAGTATTATGTTCTGGCAGACCACCTGATACGGCGTATCCACAAGTTGGATACGACGTATCAAACCTTCTTCCCAAACAGTGTATTGATTTCTGCAGTCTAAACAACGTATCCTGTTCTCCCAAACAATACGGCGTATTCTGCAAACTCAATACGACGTACTGACATTTAGCAGATCTATACGGCGTATTCAAATCAATTGAATACGGCGTATCGATCACGTGAAACAGTAGCAGTGGTAATTTTTCGTATTCTATTTCCTGATTTCTTTGTTCTTTCCCCTAAGGGCATGTCCTACTAATCATTTGTTCTTATACCCAGGAAACGATTGACGAAAACAGGAACTATGACAAAACCTGCCTCTAAGGATGACCTTCATGGTTCGGGTGATACAACATGTAAGCTTACTACCGAATTTAAGATTGGCGACGAATTTGTGAAAATACTACATGATAATGCCTTCAATGGAATTGACGGAGGCGACGTTATCGACCACATTTCAAAAGTACTTGAAATATTGGAATGGATTAAAATTCCTAATATGGACAAAAATCAACTTTGGTTGCACGTTTTCCCACTTTTGCTTAGTGGACATGCAAGGGAATGGTGGGATAATGAAATAAAAGGTATAGTTACCACTTGGAACGAATTGAGTGAGAAATTTTTTCTTAAATAGTTTCCACTATCCCATACTTACAATAGTAAAATTCTAGATGATTTGAACAACGGGACTGGCTATCTCAAATTTTTAAACTGGCCGGGATCAAAATTCAAAAATCATTGGAACATGGATAGAAACACTAAGAATGGACTATGGGATTTTTATGTTATTGAATGATAAGGGATCAATAAGCGACACCGAACCAAGTAATAACGGCGACGAACCCTACAATAAAAATAAAAAGAATTCCTGTTCTAACCCGTTCTTTAAGCCCTATTTGGATGCACAAGAAGGGATGGAATCTACAATTTTGAAGAAAGTAATGAGTATTCTCCTCAAATACCTATCTCTACTGAGTACGACGTCAGTAATCCAGATAAATTGTGCAAATCCAAAGAATTCAGAGTCATACGATACACAGTAGGGTCTAATAAAGAATTCATCACCATCAGCCCAAGTAAATGTGACGCTTGGGAAAAACCCATGGTACTATGTCTAGCATCTACCATGACCTCTTCAACAAAATGTATCACGGATGGCTCGTGAAGCACACCAAATAAGATGAATGAAGAGAAAGAAGAAAAAGTCTAACT